>JAHPZR010013512.1:5000-22500 GCA_019787425.1 Platygyra sinensis
ACGAAAAAATATGGGATGTCGGCAGACACGTGAAAAATATATACACTTGTACTGTCGATAAGGAAATATTAGAGTTGAATTTTAAATAAACTCAAATGTATGCTGTTTCCACTTGCAGGGCTCAATATCTGCTCTATTGTTCCTATCTATCTATCTATCTATCTATCTATCTATCTATCTATCTATCTATCTATCTATATATATATATATATATATATATATATATATATATATATATATATATATATATATATATATATATATATATCTACTAAAACTTCCGAGCATCTTTCGACGGGTATTGTTCTGTGTTCGAGTGTTACTATACATGTCAATACAGTAGAGGCAGAATTAGAAACCTTTCAGTTTCTTTCATCTACGTTGTTGTTATCTGAGGGATACGAAAGGCCAATATTCACCAGCACCTGCCACTAATGGGTACAATACTATTTCGTTAATAGCACACACGTCCTGTTTTGCTTTTACCAGCCATATCCTATCCTTCTAAAGCTGCGATGTTTTCAAAACCATTAAAAGAAATTATCCATAGACAATGGAGTATGAGGTCGATTGAATCACGCGATGTGAACGCAGTTGCACATAAAAAATCCGTTCCTTTGACGAATAAACTTGTGCTGGAAAATCCCGATTGATCTTACAAGGCGTTTGGCCGGACTAAACAAACAGCTCAGTCACCGAACTGAAGTAGATACAGGAGAACAAAATCTTTTTTTTTTCACAGAATCCACGTAACATGACTACAAAACTAAGCGTTTAAAAGCAAACAGAACGCAACCTAACCTTGCCAATACAAACGTTTCTTTTTCTACCAGGGACGAGTTGCCGCAACCCACCAAATAAAACGTCGCGAAACTGTCGGTTTTTGGAGATCCTCGTAATGTACCAAAGAATTCTCGACTCAGTTCTGTTGACCAATGAGAATCTAGTACGAACACTGGGAAGTCGCCGCTGCATCATGGTGGAAAATCGCTGGCTTAGTCAGACTGGATACTATTAAAGCATCGTTCTCCATAACCAGCTTAAGGTCGATTAAACAGCTGAAGCGCTCGACGTAAGGTTCAGCTTCGCGTGCAGATTAATTAGGAAAAGTAGTAGGATGAAAGAGTCTACATCTACATTTATTAAGTTAGTAAAATCATTAAGACATCGCACCAACTAAATTGTAAAAAAAAAAAAACGATTAAAGAAATATAAGAGTCTTAAACTCTTTGCGTCGATTACTTGATGACAAGTTTAAGTACTTGGACACACAATATTGTCTTGCAATTGTGTTAATCTGGCTTCAAACTGTATCACATTTCATAACATAATAACTTCGTATATATTATTATTATTATTATTATTATTATTATTATTATTATTATTATATAAATTATCACTTACAGTTTACTGGGCGTAATTTCTATTTTATAAGGCTTTGCATGCAGGTTCGAAAATCTGTTAAATGAAACAATTAGATCATCTATTTTTGAGGGATCGTTTTTAGCATTCCCATCAAACGATAAATTGAAGAAAGAAATGAGTTGCTGTGTGTGTGAATTTGACTTGTCAAGACCATGCCTCTCAGGTCTGAACAACAACGTACATTTGCATTCCAAAGGATGAAGCCGAATTTTTTTCAAGAATTTCCATTGGTCTTGTCTCAAGAACATCGTTTACATTCAAAATAAAACTTGGAGGAAATTTCATAATTGATATGCCTACATGGAGGACTCGCTGAACACGAACTGATTTTGAAGTGACTCTCGTCTCCATAGTTTCGGAGTGCCACACCTTTGTGGAAACCTAATTGCAGCCTCTTGGCAGTTACTTAACCATTTATTGAAAGTACATGATTAATCCAAAATAGCGGTATTTATAGGAATTATCAGCTCACCCCAAATTATCTAAAACATTTCCTGTAAAAAAACATGTCTTAAAATATAACTTAACAGTATTCTGCTTTGAAACTTTTTTCGTCAGTAATGTTCTACAAGTGTTTCCGAAACAGAATCACAAATAACGTACCGAGCAGTGGTGAAAAACTCTCTATAATGAGAGAAAATGGAAAAAAAACTCTTGGCTTACCTCTCTTTCGTTGTATTTTTCAAGCTCTTATCTTTTAGTGATAATGTAACTGGCAGAGAACATTTTACTGCGTTGCTATCTTAAGTCAGGGTTAGTCATGGTTTACGGATTCAGAACTCAGTATTTTAGTCTTTCGTTTTCTTTCTGCCGGTGCGTTTTCTTCACGTGAACTTAAAGTTACAGAGGGCTAAAAGAAATAAGCTTGGCACGCTTGTGAGGGCATTGGAAAAAGCCTACAAATTCCGAGTCTTTCTGCTTTCCCAAGTGATAACTATCCTTTGTTTTCATCCGCCCACAACTTTAAATGGTACCGGGAGAAGCCTTGTCGGCTCCCACGCAGAAGTGACGCCCACCAACAAAGCAAAAGAAACAACCCTACTTCTATTTTTATCATTATCTGTTCGTTGAAAACCTCAAAAATATACCTGTTGACTTCAACGACAGTGGTTTATTTTTGTAAAGCAGTAACGAGGATTTCGAGCGATGGCAGAGATGGAGATGGTTTACTGACAGTGAACGTTATAAACGCTTATGCAACATAACATAGACAGTCATTTCAAAAAGGTGGTCCTATGTTTATTTAGGGTGCGTAGACTAAAAAATTTTCCTTAAAACTCAGTGTCGACATCGCCATTTGTTTTCTCAGTCTTATTACAACCCGGAACAAATGCCTCTATGCTGGACTCCCTGTTGACAAGGCTTCCATCTGTACAAGCACTTGCTCGACGAACACCGATAAAATCACCTGCTCATACCGCAGTGGTCGTTGTTCTGTCGCCATACAATCAGTAGAGTCCTCACTTTAACAATCCAAACTGGCGTGATCTGAGCCTGTACATTACTATGCAATTCTGCTCGGATGAGCGTGTTAAATATTTACGCTGTGGTCGATTACAGGACTGGAATGAGTGAATGAAATCCCTAAGATAGATGGGTTTTTAAAACTCGGCGCCGTAAATTGCCATTTTTTTTTCTGAACTCTCATTATTTGATGAAAAAATGTCATTAAGGAAACGAGGAAGATTAATAAATTTAGTTTAGCACTGATTGAAATGCAGTTTCTTTTGGTGTTAATTCTACAAATTTGGTGTCAATCTCAACGAGATAACATCGCTTAGATGAGAATTTTCTATTTTCTTTGTGAACTGTATTGTCTGCTCAACGTTGCATTGATTCTGTAAGAGGAAATTATGCTAAATACGTAAGAATTTTTCATAACTACTTCCTCTAATAAAATCGTTCATGATCTTGTTTCATTTAGAAAACGGTAAGTGTAATCAACAGAATATAGAGAAAGGTTTGTTAAATTAAACACGCGTCAGAAGCTTAGGTTCACTTAGTTATTTTAACGACTTATTTACCCGTCTGATATTTTTAGCCACCGGACCGCACAAATAAACTGTATGATGGGAATCGAGAACATGAAGACACGCTTTCATTCGTAAACCTGGAAAGTTAGGACCACTGCGTTGAAAATCACAAATCAATACACTGAAAGACCATGCCCTACTTGAAACTTTAGAAATTCGGGCTGGGAACTTCGTGGCACTTTTCTTTTTTGTGATATGATATTGTGTCTCAGAAGGACAGAATTTCGCTGGCCTGATTTAGAAATTCCTCCTCTGAAGCGTACTTTCGAGTTTTATAGCGGCATGTTTAGTGTTAAACACCCGCCCTAGAGTTGCAAACACAAAACGTTTAGCTTATCTTTGCAATTTTAGACTATCCCCAATCAATACAAAGAATACAACATCTTGGAAAAAAGAGAGGAGAGTAATTGAACTGTTTCCTGTGTGGTGGCTACTGATGACTGTAAATTCTTCTGCGTATCCCTCTCTTACCCAAAGGAATGCCACTGTTAAGAAAATGACGTAAAAAAAATGAACAGACCTCAATATATTCCTGTAGCAATCTCGTGAAGGTTGTAATATCCTGATATGGGTCTCCACTGATCAAAGTCTCTGTTGAATAACAGCTTTGTCACAACATTTGACCAAGGAAGAAAGTCATATGATACTTTATACGTAGGCACGACTGCATCATGACAATTGTGAAAAGAATATTTAATGAAAAATTTTGAATAAAATTAATATAAGACTTCCGCTGTGATCGATTTTGTGTGAGTACTGAGTGACGAGTTTGCCCCAAGGCTTTCCAAACAATGACGTCTCTGCCTTTGTTTCCCTTGCAGCCTAAAATAAACGGAATGTCCAAATATATCTTTGACCAAAAAATTAACAAATAAGCTTGGCAGTTTTAAGGGTTAAATCTCACCCAATGATTTATACAGAGTGTAGTAGAAGAGTCTACCCTAGATCACAATGTGTTTTAAAAAATACTAAAAGTTCCCTTGGCCATAGCAATTCCTATTGGTTTTCACTGAAATTGTTAAATCAGTTTTACTTCATTCAGTTGTTAAATATGATATTTATATAACTGTTGAGGTCTTATTCAACAAAAGACCGCCACACACAGCTGTTTGAAACCTGTGTCTAAATTTCTCCGGCAAAATTCCCTCGCATGCACTACACTTCAAAAAATGTGATCCTCGATAAAATTATTAAAATAAACAGTGAAATACGGCCTATTTCACTCTACACACTCTCGCACCTCTTTCAATAGAACGATTAACCTTACCGCCAAAATTCACTACATTGCCAAACACAAAATTAACGACAATCCAATTTTTTATGTTATCTCAGTAAATGCACCGCCAAATCAGTGAGAAATTTACATTTATTTCAAGTTTCGGTAGAATTGACTGGAGTGCTCTCTGCTCATCAACCTTGTTGCGGAATTCTGCTTGCACTAGGGTGTACTTTTGAAAAAGTGTCAAAATTATCAGATCATCAGCGTAACGGTCTAACTCATTACTGCTTGTGTGTCACTGTCAAAACCACTCAGTGGAAGGAATGCTATGAACTGCGGCATTTAAGTCCCCAGTGAGCATCTACAACTTCGTGAGTGGTTTTGCTTACAATCCGAGAAGCTTATCTTGGAGGGAAGAGGGTTTATGAGCGGAATAAAAAACTTTTCGATCTGACCAACAGAAGTCGTGATACAATTTCTTATGCTGGCTTTTAAAACATAATAATAACAACAGAATTCATTTCATTTTAAACTAGAGGATGGCTTATACCCAGAGTAGATGGGCCTATAACCGGGGGGCTGGAAGCGGGAAGGCTTACAAGCAGCAGTTTAAGGTATTGTATAAGAATCTGGCAAGGTGATTTACAAAGAAAGTACGTAGAGAAAAAGCTATTGATAACACCAGGCAATAAAGACAGTTCAATAGAACTGATCGCCGTGAACGTCCAAGCAAAGGAACCAGTTATCCAAATTCTCGCGGTGCTCCCTTTCTCTCAAAAACAGGAAAATCCACAATGTGGCTGTCAAGCGCAAGTCCATTAATAAATAAGAAAACTCGACCTATTTTTTTTTTCAAATTAAGAACCGCATAAACAATTATTCACTCAGAAACTTCAGTTCGATGTGGAGTTCTTGATTTTAACCTTCAAAGTGAAAACCCATCAGTCATGTGGTCAGTAATATGCATTTGTTTTTCCATCATTTGCAAATTTAATCTGGGAAATTTTTTGTCTTCGAGCTTCCGGGTGAGAGCGGCAACACAGGTTAACTAAACTTCTTTCTTAGCATGAAAAATTACCGCCAACGAGATGAATAAGCTCAGTGTTCGCTCACATCTTATTTATACCGTTACGGCAGCAACTGTGCCGAGACACCCAAGACCATTCCACCATGGACAACAAGCGTAACGTTCCAGTTGTTTTTGCCAGCCTTAATTTCCTTATTATCACGATTAAATAAAATTGAATTACTTTTTGCTTCATGAAATGACCGTAGAATTTTGCTGTTTAAACCTGATTGTGCTCTGAACATAACGACATTAGTGTGCGAGATGCATGGAAGAGCCAATCATGATTATTCGCAAATGACCATAGCAACTTTGCAATTACATGATATCCCGAAGCCATTTCAGAAACCATACATTATTAAAAAGAACAAACAGCGTTCTAAACAAAGTCTCCTGTGATGGATGCAGGTAGAAGAAGCCTCAGGCTTTTATCGTGGACAGGGCGCAGTTTAACTCCTCTACTCCACATATGAAACTACAAAGTGATTTTTTGACTCAGTACGATTTTTGAAGCCATCGGAAATGAAAAAAATAGATATAAGTACATTTAAATAACTAAGGATCACAGCGCAATTGTGAGGTAAAGCATCGCATGTCTCTAGCCGGTCAACAAACGCGCAGTTTTTCATTAGAGAGCACATTTTGCTAAGCAACTTGAAGCATATGTTTTTAAACTCATTTCTTCTTTACGTTGGAAGTATGTGGGAGAAAACAAAATTCATGAGAGAAAACAAAAAAAAATGGACCATGTAGCAGGCTATATAATCATTTTTAGTATGCAAATTTTCCGGCTCTAAAGCATCACTCACTGGACCATACAGCCTATCAAGTCATGAAATCTTTTAGCACAGAGTAGAGTGTGTATGCTGTAGTATATTTTTAATACGAACTTCGCCTTGCTCCATGGAGAAGTCGCAGTTATGTTTCATCCTAAACTCAAGGGCCGGCGACAAGGGCATGATAGCAATGCTTAGAATGTCGAATCTCTGTATAGACGCAGGCTATGTGTGGAGACCTTAACCTAGTTTCATCTGCTCCGTTTCTATAGCTGTCAGTACTAAATTTGGGAACAAGTGTTACCTGTCGGAAAATTGTACCTGAACTTTCTTCATACTCAAAACTCAGGAGTCCATGACTCATGATCTCCTGCCAACATTTTATTTCCGAATTCATCGTTCTGTTTCCATACCATGAAAGCTCGAGATGTCATATTTAATGCTAACCACTAAAAAGAAAACTTTAGTATTCCACCACACTTTAATCTCAAAGAGGTGTTAATAAGCCTTTAACACATACGAGGGCCTCCCAGGGGTTTGGGGGAACAAAGAAACAAAATTTATTTCAAGGAAACAAGGGATTTTTTTGGGATTTATTTGAAGGAAAAAAAATTTAGGGAAAAACTGAATTTATTAATGCATGGAGAAGAAAGAAAAAAAATTAAATTTTCAAGGCGGGGATCATGGGAACTTGTTACCCCCCTTGAGAGGCCCTCATATACTACACCGAAACGACCCGTCGGTTGCCCTCAAGGTTCCACTCCCCTGTCAATTTAACTTCTAAGAAAGAAAGCTACGTTGCTCCTAGATCTACAGGTGAACTGGTCGCTGAATGTTAAAGATACACATGACATTTATGGCAGTGAATTTCAAACAAAATATAAAATGAAGGTGAAATGCCATTGATTCAGTAAAAGACAACACCGGCTAGCCTTCAACTCCCAACCCTCATTCCGAATCGTTTCACTTGTCCTGACTGTTTTGTCACGCGCTTTAGAGGAATATTACTCACCAATGGCAGTTTTTCCACTCGGCTTCGGCACCGTATTCAACGGATATGAAGATACGGGTAGTGAAGTTTACATTACGCACTCCTATCAGCTTGCTACTGGCGAAAATAAAGCTATCTAAACTGAGCTTATGGTATTCAGCTGAGTTGGATGGGCTTTTTAGATAAGCAAATTACTGTTTATGCGTTGATTTAGTTAAAGAAATATTACTGTCTTGTAGCGTTGAGTGAAACTTCGCACGTCATCCTTGTCGGGATTACAGGTGAAGATAGTTATAAAGATTCTGAACTTCCTTGTTTTTCTTTACACGTAACCGACATTTTAAAAAGAGGATGCCAACAGGCGAAGGCTACTTATCAAATGACAAGAGAATCGTGCACTTGTTTGCATCTCGCGGGTTTTTTTGGTTGTTATATCACACAAGAAACACATTTTATTTACTCAAGTTTTTCCGCTATGCATAATTTAATACGAAAATTTGTTTTATTCCCGATTGTACTCTGAATTAGATAACACATGTGTGCGAGAGATGTTAATCACAGAAATGACAAAGATGCATTGAATAGCCAATCATGTTTGCGGCAAGAATTCGCAAAACACCGT
Organism: Platygyra sinensis; assembly: GCA_019787425.1. Classification (NCBI taxonomy): domain Eukaryota; kingdom Metazoa; phylum Cnidaria; class Anthozoa; order Scleractinia; family Merulinidae; genus Platygyra; species Platygyra sinensis. Next base: position 13,133 of record JAHPZR010013512.1, read on the forward strand.
GGCAACTTTCTAACAAATGCAATTACACGATATCTTGAAGCCACTGTCGCTATTATCTAATAAAAGTAACAAATGACGTGCTAAAGGGTGTCTTCTGTCGTGAAGTTGACAGACATTGCGGCGTTGTAAAGCCTTTGATTGCAGACGGGACGGAAGGAGTACACCGTTCGTTTCAAGGTAACTTCTAAGTAGCGGTTATCAGTTTCCTCTGGTTAGATTGGCACAGGAAGATTGGTAATCGCGATTCCAAGCTGAAACTGAGGTTTTAAAAGAGTTGCATTCTTGTTGGATGAAGGAGTTTTGTGATGAATCACAAACTCTTTTATGTCATCAACTGATCCGAAAGCGCGGTTTTCGTAAGAGGACAGCGATTGCTTAGAAACTGCATAATAACGTATTTTTCATATGGTGACAAGCTGACACCCTCAAAAAAAATGATCATCTAACTCGTGAATACTCTCGTGCGTTCTCTTATTCGATAACTAGAATAGGAAGCTCTCAAGGATGATACTTTCAGTTCCTGTTTATGCATTATATACATTATCCACTTAACCATACAGCTTAACAAATCATGATAACGTTAAGTCAAACTTCCTCGGCTTTTTCAGTTTCACACTTGCGTACGTCCTTTATATGGCAGCGACTCAGTCCTCTTCTGTATTGAACTGTACCAGTTTTTTGTTGTAGCAAACTCAAGAGTATTCTTGTAGAATTAACCACGACTTCCATTGTGCTTTCTCCGTTATCCTATAACGTCTGTCTCCTTTTCAAAGGACATTTGTGTAAACTAACAGATTGTTCTAATTGGAATTCTTCCCCCGAATGTTACGGTGACAGAATCTAGTTTTTTTCTTGTGTCCCGAATTTATGTGCTACTGTTATCTTTCCAAAAATCTTATAATTAGCTGGCTTTTCTTCGTACCCAAAACAACTATTTCATCACCCCGAAACCTGAATCTGTTTCCATTTATGACTTCTGGAGTTAGCATGTCTTGAAAGCAAACACCAGCATTTTATCACACTTTTATCCAACTATATAAGAACGCTAAACATAATCGCTGGCTTTCGAACGCGGAAATGATCCGCCCACCATGAGTGCCCACAGAAAACCCTCTCCCCAGTAATTCAACGACTTCCAAAATATACGTTGCTTGTTTATCTGTACAAGTGAGTTATCACTGAGTGTCGAAGATATACTTGAAGACATGAGTTGACATTTATAGCTGAAAACTGTAGTCAGGATAGAAAATGAAAGTGAAATGTCATTGATTCAGTGGAAGACAACCCTTCAACGCAGAGTACAGCATAAATTCTGAATCCTATCACTGATCATGACTGGTACGTCACAAGCTTGACATAGTACTGTCCTAAAACCTCTCCACCCGCTCCAACTACTGTGATCAATTTAAAACGCGATTTTTCATCGAAACCCACAGTTAATAACCTTTCCTTTGGAAGATGCGCAGCTCAGAAAGGGTTCGCTAGCTAGATTTGCACTCGAAACCAGAGAAGGTCTGTGGTATCAAACCCATTAATAGTCCTTCAGTGTTGAGATTAGGAAATGGTTGTCCGTACGACAACTTTTTTCTTCTGTTTCATCAAAGTAATACGACTTCGTTCCCTTTCGAGGTCAAAATTACAGGTGAAGAATATTTATAATGACTGTCTACAGATTTGTTTTTCTTTCCTTTTACTAAACAGGAATTATTGAGAGAGGATTTGAAAATTGTTCTGAAAGGTACTCTGTGAAACAAAGTAACGAGCGGAGACGAAATATGCTTTGTTTACGAAAAACAATATTCACCTGAGTCGATCACTCCGCTGTCGCTAAAAGCAGTGGATTTGACTCTAAAGGCCTAGTGGAATGGCCTCTTTTCCAGAACCGGATTGCAAAATTAAAACTTTTAAGTGTCAAGACACTTTACCAACAGCTTTCAAACAGGCCTACCTGAGGATCTCTTGTTGCAAGGGCTTGTAAAATCCGTCGTAATGATCTGGTCCTGCTTCAGTTGTCGAGCTGTTCCGTCGACTAGTTACTTGTGAGATCAAAGTCAGACTTCCTTTAGCCTGTCCGCGCCCTGTCGCGCATATTTAGCGTATTTACATAACAAAAAGTCCTCATTGTTTTCCAACTCAAAATAATCGAAAATAAGGCTGGATCGCGTGAAAACCTTCGTAAGTGTATTTAGCTATTATCACGCTAGGTTGCTTAAAAACCGTAGTTAATGGATAATTCATAAACACATAACGGTCGAAAAAAAAAAACGGTTCAGCAAAAATTTTCAAACAATTTCAAGTGATTTCATACAAGAAGCATGGGATAGGAATTGATGATAATTTCGGTTTTTATAATAGTATTTTATTTGTGCTTTGCACACATCCTTAAGTCATCAATGCAAAAAGCTTATCCTAGACACAACGCTCTCTTCAAATGTAGTCAATTTAGATATTTTTTCTTTAAAAAATATGGCTCTTGTGCCTTTATGGCGGTAAACATGTATTGATAGTGAGGTGTCGAGAAAACGTTTTACGTCAAATTCGAGCAGTTCTACGAATTTCGCGTTCAAAGTCTGTATTGTCACAAAAATGGAACGCAGAACGGACAATTTGTTACTTTTTGCGAGCAGGAAAAATGAGTTGACGCCGTTACCGGCAACAAAGAAACATAAATGGTAGCAGATACGGGGGAGTCAAAACTGGTGTTTAAAGTGTGTTAGGTTGAATGGTGCTTTCGCTTTTACCCTCTAGAAGCGAAAAAAATCTATTAGCAAAAAGGTGGCAGACTATTGACAGTATTTATTTACACGGAAAGACAAACAAAGTTTAGTCGGCACATGCGATATACTTGCCGAAAAAAGTTGGCTACTTAATACTTAGAAATTCCCGTAGAAATGAGATTCATAACTCCTGAAAACTTTCACGAGAAAATCCAGGATCAGACGAGACTTGTTCAATCTTCGACATGTTTTAAGTGCCGTGCAATAGAATTGAACATGTGCTTTGTTGCACACCTATATTGGCCTTATCTCCGACTGAAATGCGCGTACAATTAATATCATTACTTTCAAACGGAAAGGACATCACGCGAGCGTAAAATAATGGAAATTTTCCAATGATTTAAAATATTTTTTTTTGCCCTTGAGTGAAGAACAAACTTTTAATTTCGAATATACTAATATATATATACATATATATAGATTGGAAGCCAGGATAAAATTGCCCCAATTGTTTCTGACTACCTGCCATTGCATTAAAGCGCATTATTATTTAAGAAGTGCGAAAATGATTCGTGATGGTGTTTTCCATGTTTTGCATGAAAATTCAAATTTGAGGTACAGGTTTTAATTTTGGAGGACATATTTTTGACATTTCATTAATTTATCGACCCGAGTCGTGAAAAGTTCTCTAAATTTTGCCCACGGCTTAGGGCAATTCTGCCGGCTATCCGAAGTTGCAATTAATAACATTATTACTCAGTCGGGACAACTGAAATTGCTTAGAGGCTTTGACGATCAACCGCGTTTTCAGTTTAAGTCCAATTTTTTCTTAGAGTATCTTAAGCACACATCTCTTGACAGAATTTGACCAACTGCCAGCAAAAATAAAGGCAGACAGAAATAACCTGTCACGGTTTATACGCTGAAGTTTCAATCAAAAGCAAATTGTCTTTTCGTTCTGTTTACGTAAATGCCTCATTATCATTTAACAATCGATTTTCTAAACGGAAAAAGAAAAGCTTCATCCTCTAGTGATTCTTATTTTGCTATACAAACCTTATTGTCCAATACAGTCAATAGCTCATAGAACTCCAGGACTGAACAGGACTGAATTGCGTCAATACCGCGAGGCACACAAACCCACTTGTGCTCAAAATTAAAAAAAAAAAGACAAAAACGGGAAACACCGCAGGGTTCCGACTGGGGATAAATGACACCGCTTTTCTCACCACGTGTGGTTTATTCATGTTCAAAGGGTGCATTTCTTTGTGAATACAATGTATTTTGACTTTGAACAGGTTTAATTCGGGAACTAACCTCGATGACCAAGCAGGAAATGCGGAAATTCTAAGCCTTTGCACGCGATAAAGCTATGTATGAGTGCGTGTGGAGTATTATTTTCATTAGATGCTTAATTCGCTGTTAGTCGTGTTGGTTGTCAAGGAAAAATGCTGTTTCCTCAGCTCTCGTCTCGTCTGCTCCTGGAGACTGCGAAGTCTTAAGAAACGTCAGTTAAAAGGAAAAAGAGGCTACCTTGCTAACACCAAAGATCTTTATTTCTTAAGCATGTAAAGCTCAAAATAATGCTAAAGTACTGTTCACTAGCAGTTAGAAAACATGTCTTTTAGAAGCTAGCTGCAAGGCATAGAAATGCAATAAATGCAGATGTCTTCTTATTTTTACTGCCGCTTTAAAACATTCTTTAAACAATATTCTGTAGCTACGATACTAGCCAAAAGGCTAATGTTTATGTCCAAATGATACGTTAAGTCTTCCAGAAACCACATCTTGCAAAAAAATTTGGGACAGCAAGATACAGTTCTTTCAGTCATAGAAAGTCAATACAATGAACACTTCTATGCAGCTACATAAAAAGACCCGACACCCAATCAAGAACAACACGTGGGCGCTTACGTCAGAAACAATTAAAGTTTCCGACCGCTACAATGTCTCTGTTTTCCTCCCGTTTAAGGAATGAATGACTTACGGCGCTTTTAACAAAGAGGATTGAAGAAAGGGTAAAAAACAAACTGATATCGTTAGCTATGTTGACGACTCAATACCGCTCAACGCAATCGATTCGCGCGGCGGACGACAAGCGCGTCATTGTTACAAGCAAGTGAACGCCAGATAGGGTGAAATCCTTATGGTGAAAAGCAAATCAAATCGGCTGCTCCTGGTCAGAATATAATCATCACCAACTTTTTGGTAGCAGTTTTTATTCCTAAAAGTGTTCAGCGCCAAAAAGGCAACATCTCATTTTTCATGCAACTAAAGCAATTATTAAGATCAGCTAGTGTGGCTGAGGAGATGCAGGAAAACAACCTCGGTCCCATGCTGGAGGCGTAGTGGCCTCATGATTAGTGCTCAACTTTAAATTGAGCGGAGCAAATGGCACGCTCGAACCGCAACCCACGGTCTGGCCAGTACTTTACGCATGCCCAGAGGCATATCACCCGGGCAGCAGCCTAGCTATGGACAGCATAACAAGGTCGAAACAGCTGTCCATGGCTGCCACTGCCCGGGTGATAAGGGAGCGTTGCGTGACATCCCAAAAAAGCGGGTCAGGAGGAAACTAAGGGACAACCCCATTACTAGAATTGGCGCGCGCTTATGGTCTCCATCCCCGATTATGGCTCCTGTCTATATTGAGCTTCATTTAAATGTTCACTGAAGAAGTTAGAACTAACTTGCAGCACTAAATAGATACTATGACATGTAAGTAATGCTTCACAACTTCAATTAATTTGGATGGTGTTGCAAGCGCTTCTTCAGATTCACCTTGTACTTCCTTGCAATAGGTGCGACAGTCAAAACTGAGCTGTCCTACCGAAACGACACGATATTTAATAGCCTTTTTCTTCGCAGTTAACAAAAATAAAGAAGATGTTGAAGTTGCTTTGGCCCCTTGTAAGAGTTAACTTGAGAATTCCGGGTTAATCTGACGTAGACCAGCATATATATTTTGTTCAAAATAACACAAATATTATCCTTCCTGGCGATACTGACTCGACGAACTACGAGCGAGTTGCAATGCCGGATGCCGGCGACCCATTTTTGGCGCCGAATGTAGAAGCTTGGAAGCAGGAAATGTTTCAGTTTTATACTTTTTACATTCTGATATGGTTTTAGAATCCCTTTCCGTGAACATCTAATGCCAAATTTTAATACGGGGAGGCTCCGCCCCGAGGTCCAACCCCTTACCCTTTTATATACCATTTTGGCAGAAAAGGTACCCCTTTTATATACCTTTTATTAAAGAAAGGTACCCCTTTCACATACCTAATTTAGGAAGTCTTGTTCTCATTTTCATGTAGTCCTAAATAAATACGAGCGATAGTCAACTCGGCTGCACCTCGTTGACTATCTGCTCGTAGAAAACTCGGGCTCGTAGTCTAATTAAACAATATACCTCAACTTGTTAAATCCCTACCCTTTTAAATACCTGAAGCCTGAAAAAGGTACACCTTTCGGGCGGAGCCTCCCCGGGGTGCCATCTCCAGTAAGAAAAGTTGCCTGAATTCAATTCCTTTCCTGTTAACTTACAAGCGTTGACGTCAGGACAGTAAAATTTTTCCCGCCTGCAGAATCCTGATTGGTCAATTCATATTTCGGGCGCGCCAGCCATATGCACTGCTAAATAAAAGGTGCTACTGCGTGAAAGGTCAACTCTAAACCATTCTGAGTGATCGAAAAGTTCCAGCCAACTGTGTATAGCTCACAAATAGTATCTCATCAAAGTTTTACCTAGTAGCTTTCAATTTAATGGTCACGCATTAAGATGGTGTTCAGCCATCGTTATTTAAAAGTTCTGCTCAGTACCTTTCCTGGTATCTTTCGTTAGTTAATGTTTACCACTCCAGCCCGCCGCACGCCGCCCACCGCCCGCGAGCCGCTTCCATGTCACGCTCACACTCACGTTCTCACACTTAGTTGTTTTGCATTCTTCCTCACGGATTTCCAAGGAAAAGAGAGACTGCCCGCAGTCTACCCCGGTATAGCTTAGTGTTTCATAGAGAAACGAGAACCTGCAAGGGACCGCATACGCGGGTAAACACTGCCAACGTGGAGATCTGATCACCCATGTTTGGTGTCTCAAAACGTCTTTCATGTAGTATCAGCCTTGCAGTTTATTGTTTGTCTTTACATTCTCTTTCGATTTAGTGTGTCACGCTGCTCACCTCTTTGCGTGACGACTAACTAGTTGTTTCCAGATCTCATGCGTGCGACTTCCAATGCACTGACGCAAGATTCTGTGGAACCGGAAGTACCAAAAATAACAATAATAAGTGGCTTATAAACATTATCAAACTAATAAATAACTCGAGCACGGTTTTGAAATTTCGGAATTTGATCAGTTTGGACAGCACTAAAGAAAACGTTACAAAGGATATGAGTACAAGATAAGGTTGCCTTATTCCAACGATTATCACCTGTCTGTCACTACAGGGACGAACGACGACACTGACAAGCGGTTTGAAAGGTAAAAAGTCTATTGTCTAGCTGTCTCAGTATTATTTTGCCCGCGCGAGAAAAAACACGCGTTCGCCCCACCAAGACCTTTGTTTATTTTCGTCTGGGAACTTTCCATCGAGTGCTACGGTTGGAGAAAGGACTCGAGGACTTTTTAAAGCCTCTAGGAAGTTGTGGCAGGCTCTGTTAAGATGTTTATAACGATTTTTTACGGTGATCAGAAGTCGCTTCTGTTTAATCCAAGCTGCTCTGTGGTAAATCTATTGAAATCAATCAAGGAACGATGCGGCTATGGTGGCACTGACCGAGTGCTGGATCTCACCGACGAAACAGGTAATAGATACACAGCTTTCCACAAACTCTAACACGATGTACGAATGCACAAATGCTTGGTGTTCTCGATGGTTCGCAAACTGAGATCCTAGTTTTATTCAAATTCAAATCAAGAAGCGCTTGGTTTATCATCGCAGAGAATTTACTACAACCGACTATTATCTTCAACTTAGTTTTATGTCAAAGATATTCCAGAATTAATTTTGAATACCGACAAATTAATTAGCCTAGATGAAGCCTATTTTCAACCGACATCTTAGACATCTTAGAACTTGAAGAAATGACCCCAGGCTAGGGAAATTTTAACAAACGTCGCAGCAAAAGCTGAATTTACGGGCCATTAATTGATTTTCATATTAAATTCAAGTTCAAACCTGGATGCACATCTTAACCTTGTCACAGTACGATAACAGCATTGCAAAGTTTATCTGGGAAAGTGGAAACTGGAAAGTAAATTGAGATTCGGCTCTATACACTGGCCGTCGGCGATGTCAGTTTTTGAATTTCTGCCAAACTTGAGTTAATTATTGAAATGCACATTAATAGCGGCTTACATTTTACAAAAAGTTCGTAATGTTGTCCCGGTCGTCTGATGTTTCAAAAGTTATCGCAGGTATCCCGGCAGGTATTTATCATTACTAAGTTTCTGCAACGTTAAAATGAGCAAAATCAGGTGATTTTTGACTTATACGGTTACGCATCTTCGAATGAGAAACGGAAAAAGATCGTAAGTAGTGTCTGTTTTAGACGGTAATTCAAAACTGCGTAAAAGGATAGACGATCCTATTCGTTTTCGAAACTAAGATCTTCACAAACCCACAGAGTTGCTATGGAGTCCGTCGTGTGCTGTTTGACAACTTGGACCAATGAGCATGCACGAACCAATTACAATCTTATATGTAAAGCACACAGCCTCTTTTAATTACAGTCACTGTACAGTCGTCAAATATAATCGTTTAAAGAACTCCAGTTTATACATTTGTCAAGAGAAAGGAAAACCCTGTCACCCTTAAACAAAACCGCCTGGCTGTCAGCTCAACAGCTTAGGAACAATTATTGCAAATTAATTACTCTGGCGAAAAGAACCTAACTCGGAGATATTTTAAGCTGCTTTAAGAGGCTGTCCGCCTAAGAATCGACCACTTAATTCGGATCAAAATTTCGATTTCCTTCAAAATTTCTCCACGAAACAAGGTTGATATAAGGTAAAAGAAAATACAATTCTTTGGTTTTTATTCTCGATAATAGTCGAGATTTTGAGGAGATAGTGATCGATACCCGAAACCCTCAAATTGGGCCCTTCACGAAGCCGAAATTAGCCATCTTTCGGATGCTTGCTACCGAGCGTATATTTAGCGTACGAAGATAAGAATTACACCACAATTAGATACATCACCGCACTTAAGAAGAATGGTAAAATCAAGCCAGAGTATGGAAAATTACTAAAATTGTAATCACTTAAACAGGATAATGTCAACGCCATTTTCAAGAAGCGGGCCAAGTGGCGTAGCGAAAAGCGAAATTTCTCAGAATTCTGACTTATTCGGAGAGCCTCTTGTATTTTTCTGAAAAGTATTAAGATGGATCCCTGAAACCAGGAAATAAAATTTATTGGCATTCTACTGTGTGAAGAGTTACGATCGTAATAAAATGACACAAATTCACCATTTGGCGATCCAACTCTGTGTGAAGCCACCTGAGCAAAGGATTGGTTTTAGCTTATATTTTCTCATTGTTGTAGCTCAAATATCAGTTCAAATTGATACATATAGCATAAGAAATAAGCTGATAACACAATAATAGCATTCGATGTAAAACTTACCTATACAAGTCTGTAAATTATCC
>JAHPZR010013512.1:25000-44192 GCA_019787425.1 Platygyra sinensis
CAAGTCAAAACAAAATAATATTTCACACCGATTTTACCGTGATTGATAAGTCCAAGCTCGATAAAATGATTGATTTCTCTTCAGAGACAGAACTTTGCATTTGGGAAAAATATCAATGAATTGATGACTGTATAATCAAGGAAAGTCTCGGCATTTTCGTTTTCTTTTACGGCGTGTTTTCAGGCGGCAAAGTCAGTACGAGTCGTGAGTTCCTGCGGCTATTCAAACACATCGATTTCACGTTCAATGGATAATTTACAGACTTGTATAGGTAAGTTTTACATCGAATGCTATTATTGTGTTATCAGCTTATTTCTTATGCTATATGTATCAATTTGAACTGATATTTGAGCTACAACAATGAGAAAATATAAGCTAAAACCAATCCTTTGCTCAGGTGGCTTCACACAGAGTTGGATCGCCAAATGGTGAATTTGTGTCATTTTATTACGATCGTAACTCTTCACACAGTAGAATGCCAATAAATTTTATTTCCTGGTTTCAGGGATCCATCTTAATACTTTTCAGAAAAATACAAGAGGCTCTCCGAATAAGTCAGAATTCTGAGAAATTTCGCTTTTCGCTACGCCACTTGGCCCGCTTCTTGAAAATGGCGTTGACATTATCCTGTTTAAGTGATTACAATTTTAGTAATTTTCCATACTCTGGCTTGATTTTACCATTCTTCTTAAGTGCGGTGATGTATCTAATTGTGGTGTAATTCTTATCTTCGTACGCTAAATATACGCTCGGTAGCAAGCATCCGAAAGATGGCTAATTTCGGCTTCGTGAAGGGCCCAATTTGAGGGTTTCGGGTATCGATCACTATCTCCTCAAAATCTCGACTATTATCGAGAATAAAAACCAAAGAATTGTATTTTCTTTTACCTTATATCAACCTTGTTTCGTGGAGAAATTTTGAAGGAAATCGAAATTTTGATCCGAATTAAGTGGTCGATTCTTAGGCGGACAGCCTCTTAAAGCAGCTTAAAATATCTCCGAGTTAGGTTCTTTTCGCCAGAGTAATTAATTTGCAATAATTGTTCCTAAGCTGTTGAGCTGACAGCCAGGCGGTTTTGTTTAAGGGTGACAGGGTTTTCCTTTCTCTTGACAAATGTATAAACTGGAGTTCTTTAAACGATTATATTTGACGACTGTACAGTGACTGTAATTAAAAGAGGCTGTGTGCTTTACATATAAGATTGTAATTGGTTCGTGCATGCTCATTGGTCCAAGTTGTCAAACAGCACACGACGGACTCCATAGCAACTCTGTGGGTTTGTGAAGATCTTAGTTTCGAAAACGAATAGGATCGTCTATCCTTTTACGCAGTTTTGAATTACCGTCTAAAACAGACACTACTTACGATCTTTTTCCGTTTCTCATTCGAAGATGCGTAACCGTATAAGTCAAAAATCACCTGATTTTGCTCATTTTAACGTTGCAGAAACTTAGTAATGATAAATACCTGCCGGGATACCTGCGATAACTTTTGAAACATCAGACGACCGGGACAACATTACGAACTTTTTGTAAAATGTAAGCCGCTATTAATGTGCATTTCAATAATTAACTCAAGTTTGGCAGAAATTCAAAAACTGACATCGCCGACGGCCAGTGTATAGAGCCGAATCTCAATTTACTTTCCAGTTTCCACTTTCCCAGATAAACTTTGCAATGCTGTTATCGTACTGTGACAAGGTTAAGATGTGCATCCAGGTTTGAACTTGAATTTAATATGAAAATCAATTAATGGCCCGTAAATTCAGCTTTTGCTGCGACGTTTGTTAAAATTTCCCTAGCCTGGGGTCATTTCTTCAAGTTCTAAGATGTCTAAGATGTCGGTTGAAAATAGGCTTCATCTAGGCTAATTAATTTGTCGGTATTCAAAATTAATTCTGGAATATCTTTGACATAAAACTAAGTTGAAGATAATAGTCGGTTGTAGTAAATTCTCTGCGATGATAAACCAAGCGCTTCTTGATTTGAATTTGAATAAAACTAGGATCTCAGTTTGCGAACCATCGAGAACACCAAGCATTTGTGCATTCGTACATCGTGTTAGAGTTTGTGGAAAGCTGTGTATCTATTACCTGTTTCGTCGGTGAGATCCAGCACTCGGTCAGTGCCACCATAGCCGCATCGTTCCTTGATTGATTTCAATAGATTTACCACAGAGCAGCTTGGATTAAACAGAAGCGACTTCTGATCACCGTAAAAAATCGTTATAAACATCTTAACAGAGCCTGCCACAACTTCCTAGAGGCTTTAAAAAGTCCTCGAGTCCTTTCTCCAACCGTAGCACTCGATGGAAAGTTCCCAGACGAAAATAAACAAAGGTCTTGGTGGGGCGAACGCGTGTTTTTTCTCGCGCGGGCAAAATAATACTGAGACAGCTAGACAATAGACTTTTTACCTTTCAAACCGCTTGTCAGTGTCGTCGTTCGTCCCTGTAGTGACAGACAGGTGATAATCGTTGGAATAAGGCAACCTTATCTTGTACTCATATCCTTTGTAACGTTTTCTTTAGTGCTGTCCAAACTGATCAAATTCCGAAATTTCAAAACCGTGCTCGAGTTATTTATTAGTTTGATAATGTTTATAAGCCACTTATTATTGTTATTTTTGGTACTTCCGGTTCCACAGAATCTTGCGTCAGTGCATTGGAAGTCGCACGCATGAGATCTGGAAACAACTAGTTTAGTCGTCACGCAAAGAGGTGAGCAGCGTGACACACTAAATCGAAAGAGAATGTAAAGACAAACAATAAACTGCAAGGCTGATACTACATGAAAGACGTTTTGAGACACCAAACATGGGTGATCAGATCTCCACGTTGGCAGTGTTTACCCGCGTATGCGGTCCCTTGCAGGTTCTCGTTTCTCTATGAAACACTAAGCTATACCGGGGTAGACTGCGGGCAGTCTCTCTTTTCCTTGGAAATCCGTGAGGAAGAATGCAAAACAACTAAGTGTGAGAACGTGAGTGTGAGCGTGACATGGAAGCGGCTCGCGGGCGGTGGGCGGCGTGCGGCGGGCTGGAGTGGTAAACATTAACTAACGAAAGATACCAGGAAAGGTACTGAGCAGAACTTTTAAATAACGATGGCTGAACACCATCTTAATGCGTGACCATTAAATTGAAAGCTACTAGGTAAAACTTTGATGAGATACTATTTGTGAGCTATACACAGTTGGCTGGAACTTTTCGATCACTCAGAATGGTTTAGAGTTGACCTTTCACGCAGTAGCACCTTTTATTTAGCAGTGCATATGGCTGGCGCGCCCGAAATATGAATTGACCAATCAGGATTCTGCAGGCGGGAAAAATTTTACTGTCCTGACGTCAACGCTTGTAAGTTAACAGGAAAGGAATTGAATTCAGGCAACTTTTCTTACTGGAGATGGCACCCCGGGGAGGCTCCGCCCGAAAGGTGTACCTTTTTCAGGCTTCAGGTATTTAAAAGGGTAGGGATTTAACAAGTTGAGGTATATTGTTTAATTAGACTACGAGCCCGAGTTTTCTACGAGCAGATAGTCAACGAGGTGCAGCCGAGTTGACTATCGCTCGTATTTATTTAGGACTACATGAAAATGAGAACAAGACTTCCTAAATTAGGTATGTGAAAGGGGTACCTTTCTTTAATAAAAGGTATATAAAAGGGGTACCTTTTCTGCCAAAATGGTATATAAAAGGGTAAGGGGTTGGACCTCGGGGCGGAGCCTCCCCGTATTAAAATTTGGCATTAGATGTTCACGGAAAGGGATTCTAAAACCATATCAGAATGTAAAAAGTATAAAACTGAAACATTTCCTGCTTCCAAGCTTCTACATTCGGCGCCAAAAATGGGTCGCCGGCATCCGGCATTGCAACTCGCTCGTAGTTCGTCGAGTCAGTATCGCCAGGAAGGATAATATTTGTGTTATTTTGAACAAAATATATATGCTGGTCTACGTCAGATTAACCCGGAATTCTCAAGTTAACTCTTACAAGGGGCCAAAGCAACTTCAACATCTTCTTTATTTTTGTTAACTGCGAAGAAAAAGGCTATTAAATATCGTGTCGTTTCGGTAGGACAGCTCAGTTTTGACTGTCGCACCTATTGCAAGGAAGTACAAGGTGAATCTGAAGAAGCGCTTGCAACACCATCCAAATTAATTGAAGTTGTGAAGCATTACTTACATGTCATAGTATCTATTTAGTGCTGCAAGTTAGTTCTAACTTCTTCAGTGAACATTTAAATGAAGCTCAATATAGACAGGAGCCATAATCGGGGATGGAGACCATAAGCGCGCGCCAATTCTAGTAATGGGGTTGTCCCTTAGTTTCCTCCTGACCCGCTTTTTTGGGATGTCACGCAACGCTCCCTTATCACCCGGGCAGTGGCAGCCATGGACAGCTGTTTCGACCTTGTTATGCTGTCCATAGCTAGGCTGCTGCCCGGGTGATATGCCTCTGGGCATGCGTAAAGTACTGGCCAGACCGTGGGTTGCGGTTCGAGCGTGCCATTTGCTCCGCTCAATTTAAAGTTGAGCACTAATCATGAGGCCACTACGCCTCCAGCATGGGACCGAGGTTGTTTTCCTGCATCTCCTCAGCCACACTAGCTGATCTTAATAATTGCTTTAGTTGCATGAAAAATGAGATGTTGCCTTTTTGGCGCTGAACACTTTTAGGAATAAAAACTGCTACCAAAAAGTTGGTGATGATTATATTCTGACCAGGAGCAGCCGATTTGATTTGCTTTTCACCATAAGGATTTCACCCTATCTGGCGTTCACTTGCTTGTAACAATGACGCGCTTGTCGTCCGCCGCGCGAATCGATTGCGTTGAGCGGTATTGAGTCGTCAACATAGCTAACGATATCAGTTTGTTTTTTACCCTTTCTTCAATCCTCTTTGTTAAAAGCGCCGTAAGTCATTCATTCCTTAAACGGGAGGAAAACAGAGACATTGTAGCGGTCGGAAACTTTAATTGTTTCTGACGTAAAGCGCCCACGTGTTGTTCTTGATTGGGTGTCGGGTCTTTTTATGTAGCTGCATAGAAGTGTTCATTGTATTGACTTTCTATGACTGAAAGAACTGTATCTTGCTGTCCCAAATTTTTTTGCAAGATGTGGTTTCTGGAAGACTTAACGTATCATTTGGACATAAACATTAGCCTTTTGGCTAGTATCGTAGCTACAGAATATTGTTTAAAGAATGTTTTAAAGCGGCAGTAAAAATAAGAAGACATCTGCATTTATTGCATTTCTATGCCTTGCAGCTAGCTTCTAAAAGACATGTTTTCTAACTGCTAGTGAACAGTACTTTAGCATTATTTTGAGCTTTACATGCTTAAGAAATAAAGATCTTTGGTGTTAGCAAGGTAGCCTCTTTTTCCTTTTAACTGACGTTTCTTAAGACTTCGCAGTCTCCAGGAGCAGACGAGACGAGAGCTGAGGAAACAGCATTTTTCCTTGACAACCAACACGACTAACAGCGAATTAAGCATCTAATGAAAATAATACTCCACACGCACTCATACATAGCTTTATCGCGTGCAAAGGCTTAGAATTTCCGCATTTCCTGCTTGGTCATCGAGGTTAGTTCCCGAATTAAACCTGTTCAAAGTCAAAATACATTGTATTCACAAAGAAATGCACCCTTTGAACATGAATAAACCACACGTGGTGAGAAAAGCGGTGTCATTTATCCCCAGTCGGAACCCTGCGGTGTTTCCCGTTTTTGTCTTTTTTTTTTTAATTTTGAGCACAAGTGGGTTTGTGTGCCTCGCGGTATTGACGCAATTCAGTCCTGTTCAGTCCTGGAGTTCTATGAGCTATTGACTGTATTGGACAATAAGGTTTGTATAGCAAAATAAGAATCACTAGAGGATGAAGCTTTTCTTTTTCCGTTTAGAAAATCGATTGTTAAATGATAATGAGGCATTTACGTAAACAGAACGAAAAGACAATTTGCTTTTGATTGAAACTTCAGCGTATAAACCGTGACAGGTTATTTCTGTCTGCCTTTATTTTTGCTGGCAGTTGGTCAAATTCTGTCAAGAGATGTGTGCTTAAGATACTCTAAGAAAAAATTGGACTTAAACTGAAAACGCGGTTGATCGTCAAAGCCTCTAAGCAATTTCAGTTGTCCCGACTGAGTAATAATGTTATTAATTGCAACTTCGGATAGCCGGCAGAATTGCCCTAAGCCGTGGGCAAAATTTAGAGAACTTTTCACGACTCGGGTCGATAAATTAATGAAATGTCAAAAATATGTCCTCCAAAATTAAAACCTGTACCTCAAATTTGAATTTTCATGCAAAACATGGAAAACACCATCACGAATCATTTTCGCACTTCTTAAATAATAATGCGCTTTAATGCAATGGCAGGTAGTCAGAAACAATTGGGGCAATTTTATCCTGGCTTCCAATCTATATATATGTATATATATATTAGTATATTCGAAATTAAAAGTTTGTTCTTCACTCAAGGGCAAAAAAAAATATTTTAAATCATTGGAAAATTTCCATTATTTTACGCTCGCGTGATGTCCTTTCCGTTTGAAAGTAATGATATTAATTGTACGCGCATTTCAGTCGGAGATAAGGCCAATATAGGTGTGCAACAAAGCACATGTTCAATTCTATTGCACGGCACTTAAAACATGTCGAAGATTGAACAAGTCTCGTCTGATCCTGGATTTTCTCGTGAAAGTTTTCAGGAGTTATGAATCTCATTTCTACGGGAATTTCTAAGTATTAAGTAGCCAACTTTTTTCGGCAAGTATATCGCATGTGCCGACTAAACTTTGTTTGTCTTTCCGTGTAAATAAATACTGTCAATAGTCTGCCACCTTTTTGCTAATAGATTTTTTTCGCTTCTAGAGGGTAAAAGCGAAAGCACCATTCAACCTAACACACTTTAAACACCAGTTTTGACTCCCCCGTATCTGCTACCATTTATGTTTCTTTGTTGCCGGTAACGGCGTCAACTCATTTTTCCTGCTCGCAAAAAGTAACAAATTGTCCGTTCTGCGTTCCATTTTTGTGACAATACAGACTTTGAACGCGAAATTCGTAGAACTGCTCGAATTTGACGTAAAACGTTTTCTCGACACCTCACTATCAATACATGTTTACCGCCATAAAGGCACAAGAGCCATATTTTTTTAAAGAAAAAATATCTAAATTGACTACATTTGAAGAGAGCGTTGTGTCTAGGATAAGCTTTTTGCATTGATGACTTAAGGATGTGTGCAAAGCACAAATAAAATACTATTATAAAAACCGAAATTATCATCAATTCCTATCCCATGCTTCTTGTATGAAATCACTTGAAATTGTTTGAAAATTTTTGCTGAACCGTTTTTTTTTTTCGACCGTTATGTGTTTATGAATTATCCATTAACTACGGTTTTTAAGCAACCTAGCGTGATAATAGCTAAATACACTTACGAAGGTTTTCACGCGATCCAGCCTTATTTTCGATTATTTTGAGTGGAAAACAATGAGGACTTTTTGTTATGTAAATACGCTAAATATGCGCGACAGGGCGCGGACAGGCTAAAGGAAGTCTGACTTTGATCTCACAAGTAACTAGTCGACGGAACAGCTCGACAACTGAAGCAGGACCAGATCATTACGACGGATTTTACAAGCCCCTTGCAACAAGAGATCCTCAGGTAGGCCTGTTTGAAAGCTGTTGGTAAAGTTCTTGACACTTAAAAGTTTTAATTTTGCAATCCGGTTCTGGAAAAGAGGCCATTCCACTAGGCCTTTAGAGTCAAATCCACTGCTTTTAGCGACAGCGGAGTGATCGACTCAGGTGAATATTGTTTTTCGTAAACAAAGCATATTTCGTCTCCGCTCGTTACTTTGTTTCACAGAGTACCTTTCAGAACAATTTTCAAATCCTCTCTCAATAATTCCTGTTTAGTAAAAGGAAAGAAAAACAAATCTGTAGACAGTCATTATAAATATTCTTCACCTGTAATTTTGACCTCGAAAGGGAACGAAGTCGTATTACTTTGATGAAACAAGAAGAAAAAAGTTGTCGTACGGACAACCATTTCCTAATCTCAACACTGAAGGACTATTAATGGGTTTGATACCACAGACCTTCTCTGGTTTCGAGTGCAAATCTAGCTAGCGAACCCTTTCTGAGCTGCGCATCTTCCAAAGGAAAGGTTATTAACTGTGGGTTTCGATGAAAAATCGCGTTTTAAATTGATCACAGTAGTTGGAGCGGGTGGAGAGGTTTTAGGACAGTACTATGTCAAGCTTGTGACGTACCAGTCATGATCAGTGATAGGATTCAGAATTTATGCTGTACTCTGCGTTGAAGGGTTGTCTTCCACTGAATCAATGACATTTCACTTTCATTTTCTATCCTGACTACAGTTTTCAGCTATAAATGTCAACTCATGTCTTCAAGTATATCTTCGACACTCAGTGATAACTCACTTGTACAGATAAACAAGCAACGTATATTTTGGAAGTCGTTGAATTACTGGGGAGAGGGTTTTCTGTGGGCACTCATGGTGGGCGGATCATTTCCGCGTTCGAAAGCCAGCGATTATGTTTAGCGTTCTTATATAGTTGGATAAAAGTGTGATAAAATGCTGGTGTTTGCTTTCAAGACATGCTAACTCCAGAAGTCATAAATGGAAACAGATTCAGGTTTCGGGGTGATGAAATAGTTGTTTTGGGTACGAAGAAAAGCCAGCTAATTATAAGATTTTTGGAAAGATAACAGTAGCACATAAATTCGGGACACAAGAAAAAAACTAGATTCTGTCACCGTAACATTCGGGGGAAGAATTCCAATTAGAACAATCTGTTAGTTTACACAAATGTCCTTTGAAAAGGAGACAGACGTTATAGGATAACGGAGAAAGCACAATGGAAGTCGTGGTTAATTCTACAAGAATACTCTTGAGTTTGCTACAACAAAAAACTGGTACAGTTCAATACAGAAGAGGACTGAGTCGCTGCCATATAAAGGACGTACGCAAGTGTGAAACTGAAAAAGCCGAGGAAGTTTGACTTAACGTTATCATGATTTGTTAAGCTGTATGGTTAAGTGGATAATGTATATAATGCATAAACAGGAACTGAAAGTATCATCCTTGAGAGCTTCCTATTCTAGTTATCGAATAAGAAGAACGCACGAGAGTATTCACGAGTTAGATGATCATTTTTTTGAGGGTGTCAGCTTGTCACCATATGAAAAAATACGTTATTATGCAGTTTCTAAGCATCGCTGTCCTCTTACGAAACCGCGCTTTCGGATCAGTTGATGACATAAAAGAGTTTGTGATTCATCACAAAACTCCTTCATCCAACAAGAATGCAACTCTTTTAAAACCTCAGTTTCAGCTTGGAATCGCGATTACCAATCTTCCTGTGCCAATCTAACCAGAGGAAACTGATAACCGCTACTTAGAAGTTACCTTGAAACGAACGGTGTACTCCTTCCGTCCCGTCTGCAATCAAAGGCTTTACAACGCCGCAATGTCTGTCAACTTCACGACAGAAGACACCCTTTAGCACGTCATTTGTTACTTTTATTAGATAATAGCGACAGTGGCTTCAAGATATCGTGTAATTGCATTTGTTAGAAAGTTGCCACGGTGTTTTGCGAATTCTTGCCGCAAACATGATTGGCTATTCAATGCATCTTTGTCATTTCTGTGATTAACATCTCTCGCACACATGTGTTATCTAATTCAGAGTACAATCGGGAATAAAAACAAATTTTCGTATTAAATTATGCATAGCGGAAAAACTTGAGTAAATAAAATGTGTTTCTTGTGTGATATAACAACCAAAAAAACCGCGAGATGCAAACAAGTGCACGATTCTCTTGTCATTTGATAAGTAGCCTTCGCCTGTTGGCATCCTCTTTTTAAATGTCGGTTACGTGTAAAGAAAAACAAGGAAGTTCAGAATCTTTATAACTATCTTCACCTGTAATCCCGACAAGGATGACGTGCGAAGTTTCACTCAACGCTACAAGACAGTAATATTTCTTTAACTAAATCAACGCATAAACAGTAATTTGCTTATCTAAAAAGCCCATCCAACTCAGCTGAATACCATAAGCTCAGTTTAGATAGCTTTATTTTCGCCAGTAGCAAGCTGATAGGAGTGCGTAATGTAAACTTCACTACCCGTATCTTCATATCCGTTGAATACGGTGCCGAAGCCGAGTGGAAAAACTGCCATTGGTGAGTAATATTCCTCTAAAGCGCGTGACAAAACAGTCAGGACAAGTGAAACGATTCGGAATGAGGGTTGGGAGTTGAAGGCTAGCCGGTGTTGTCTTTTACTGAATCAATGGCATTTCACCTTCATTTTATATTTTGTTTGAAATTCACTGCCATAAATGTCATGTGTATCTTTAACATTCAGCGACCAGTTCACCTGTAGATCTAGGAGCAACGTAGCTTTCTTTCTTAGAAGTTAAATTGACAGGGGAGTGGAACCTTGAGGGCAACCGACGGGTCGTTTCGGTGTAGTATATGAGGGCCTCTCAAGGGGGGTAACAAGTTCCCATGATCCCCGCCTTGAAAATTTAATTTTTTTTCTTTCTTCTCCATGCATTAATAAATTCAGTTTTTCCCTAAATTTTTTTTCCTTCAAATAAATCCCAAAAAAATCCCTTGTTTCCTTGAAATAAATTTTGTTTCTTTGTTCCCCAAACCCCTGGGAGGCCCTCGTATGTGTTAAAGGCTTATTAACACCTCTTTGAGATTAAAGTGTGGTGGAATACTAAAGTTTTCTTTTTAGTGGTTAGCATTAAATATGACATCTCGAGCTTTCATGGTATGGAAACAGAACGATGAATTCGGAAATAAAATGTTGGCAGGAGATCATGAGTCATGGACTCCTGAGTTTTGAGTATGAAGAAAGTTCAGGTACAATTTTCCGACAGGTAACACTTGTTCCCAAATTTAGTACTGACAGCTATAGAAACGGAGCAGATGAAACTAGGTTAAGG
Organism: Platygyra sinensis; assembly: GCA_019787425.1. Classification (NCBI taxonomy): domain Eukaryota; kingdom Metazoa; phylum Cnidaria; class Anthozoa; order Scleractinia; family Merulinidae; genus Platygyra; species Platygyra sinensis. The sequence continues at coordinate 35,992 of JAHPZR010013512.1, forward strand.
TCTCCACACATAGCCTGCGTCTATACAGAGATTCGACATTCTAAGCATTGCTATCATGCCCTTGTCGCCGGCCCTTGAGTTTAGGATGAAACATAACTGCGACTTCTCCATGGAGCAAGGCGAAGTTCGTATTAAAAATATACTACAGCATACACACTCTACTCTGTGCTAAAAGATTTCATGACTTGATAGGCTGTATGGTCCAGTGAGTGATGCTTTAGAGCCGGAAAATTTGCATACTAAAATGATTATATAGCCTGCTACATGGTCCATTTTTTTTTGTTTTCTCTCATGAATTTTGTTTTCTCCCACATACTTCCAACGTAAAGAAGAAATGAGTTTAAAAACATATGCTTCAAGTTGCTTAGCAAAATGTGCTCTCTAATGAAAACTGCGCGTTTGTTGACCGGCTAGAGACATGCGATGCTTTACCTCACAATTGCGCTGTGATCCTTAGTTATTTAAATGTACTTATATCTATTTTTTTCATTTCCGATGGCTTCAAAAATCGTACTGAGTCAAAAAATCACTTTGTAGTTTCATATGTGGAGTAGAGGAGTTAAACTGCGCCCTGTCCACGATAAAAGCCTGAGGCTTCTTCTACCTGCATCCATCACAGGAGACTTTGTTTAGAACGCTGTTTGTTCTTTTTAATAATGTATGGTTTCTGAAATGGCTTCGGGATATCATGTAATTGCAAAGTTGCTATGGTCATTTGCGAATATCATGATTGGCTCTTCCATGCATCTCGCACACTAATGTCGTTATGTTCAGAGCACAATCAGGTTTAAACAGCAAAATTCTACGGTCATTTCATGAAGCAAAAAGTAATTCAATTTTATTTAATCGTGATAATAAGGAAATTAAGGCTGGCAAAAACAACTGGAACGTTACGCTTGTTGTCCATGGTGGAATGGTCTTGGGTGTCTCGGCACAGTTGCTGCCGTACGGTATAAATAAGATGTGAGCGAACACTGAGCTTATTCATCTCGTTGGCGGTAATTTTTTCATGCTAAGAAAGAAGTTTAGTTAACCTGTGTTGCCGCTCTCACCCGGAAGCTCGAAGACAAAAAATTTCCCAGATTAAATTTGCAAATGATGGAAAAACAAATGCATATTACTGACCACATGACTGATGGGTTTCACTTTGAAGGTTAAAATCAAGAACTCCACATCGAACTGAAGTTTCTGAGTGAATAATTGTTTATGCGGTTCTTAATTTGAAAAAAAAAATAGGTCGAGTTTTCTTATTTATTAATGGACTTGCGCTTGACAGCCACATTGTGGATTTTCCTGTTTTTGAGAGAAAGGGAGCACCGCGAGAATTTGGATAACTGGTTCCTTTGCTTGGACGTTCACGGCGATCAGTTCTATTGAACTGTCTTTATTGCCTGGTGTTATCAATAGCTTTTTCTCTACGTACTTTCTTTGTAAATCACCTTGCCAGATTCTTATACAATACCTTAAACTGCTGCTTGTAAGCCTTCCCGCTTCCAGCCCCCCGGTTATAGGCCCATCTACTCTGGGTATAAGCCATCCTCTAGTTTAAAATGAAATGAATTCTGTTGTTATTATTATGTTTTAAAAGCCAGCATAAGAAATTGTATCACGACTTCTGTTGGTCAGATCGAAAAGTTTTTTATTCCGCTCATAAACCCTCTTCCCTCCAAGATAAGCTTCTCGGATTGTAAGCAAAACCACTCACGAAGTTGTAGATGCTCACTGGGGACTTAAATGCCGCAGTTCATAGCATTCCTTCCACTGAGTGGTTTTGACAGTGACACACAAGCAGTAATGAGTTAGACCGTTACGCTGATGATCTGATAATTTTGACACTTTTTCAAAGTACACCCTAGTGCAAGCAGAATTCCGCAACAAGGTTGATGAGCAGAGAGCACTCCAGTCAATTCTACCGAAACTTGAAATAAATGTAAATTTCTCACTGATTTGGCGGTGCATTTACTGAGATAACATAAAAAATTGGATTGTCGTTAATTTTGTGTTTGGCAATGTAGTGAATTTTGGCGGTAAGGTTAATCGTTCTATTGAAAGAGGTGCGAGAGTGTGTAGAGTGAAATAGGCCGTATTTCACTGTTTATTTTAATAATTTTATCGAGGATCACATTTTTTGAAGTGTAGTGCATGCGAGGGAATTTTGCCGGAGAAATTTAGACACAGGTTTCAACAGCTGTGTGTGGCGGTCTTTTGTTGAATAAGACCTCAACAGTTATATAAATATCATATTTAACAACTGAATGAAGTAAAACTGATTTAACAATTTCAGTGAAAACCAATAGGAATTGCTATGGCCAAGGGAACTTTTAGTATTTTTTAAAACACATTGTGATCTAGGGTAGACTCTTCTACTACACTCTGTATAAATCATTGGGTGAGATTTAACCCTTAAAACTGCCAAGCTTATTTGTTAATTTTTTGGTCAAAGATATATTTGGACATTCCGTTTATTTTAGGCTGCAAGGGAAACAAAGGCAGAGACGTCATTGTTTGGAAAGCCTTGGGGCAAACTCGTCACTCAGTACTCACACAAAATCGATCACAGCGGAAGTCTTATATTAATTTTATTCAAAATTTTTCATTAAATATTCTTTTCACAATTGTCATGATGCAGTCGTGCCTACGTATAAAGTATCATATGACTTTCTTCCTTGGTCAAATGTTGTGACAAAGCTGTTATTCAACAGAGACTTTGATCAGTGGAGACCCATATCAGGATATTACAACCTTCACGAGATTGCTACAGGAATATATTGAGGTCTGTTCATTTTTTTTACGTCATTTTCTTAACAGTGGCATTCCTTTGGGTAAGAGAGGGATACGCAGAAGAATTTACAGTCATCAGTAGCCACCACACAGGAAACAGTTCAATTACTCTCCTCTCTTTTTTCCAAGATGTTGTATTCTTTGTATTGATTGGGGATAGTCTAAAATTGCAAAGATAAGCTAAACGTTTTGTGTTTGCAACTCTAGGGCGGGTGTTTAACACTAAACATGCCGCTATAAAACTCGAAAGTACGCTTCAGAGGAGGAATTTCTAAATCAGGCCAGCGAAATTCTGTCCTTCTGAGACACAATATCATATCACAAAAAAGAAAAGTGCCACGAAGTTCCCAGCCCGAATTTCTAAAGTTTCAAGTAGGGCATGGTCTTTCAGTGTATTGATTTGTGATTTTCAACGCAGTGGTCCTAACTTTCCAGGTTTACGAATGAAAGCGTGTCTTCATGTTCTCGATTCCCATCATACAGTTTATTTGTGCGGTCCGGTGGCTAAAAATATCAGACGGGTAAATAAGTCGTTAAAATAACTAAGTGAACCTAAGCTTCTGACGCGTGTTTAATTTAACAAACCTTTCTCTATATTCTGTTGATTACACTTACCGTTTTCTAAATGAAACAAGATCATGAACGATTTTATTAGAGGAAGTAGTTATGAAAAATTCTTACGTATTTAGCATAATTTCCTCTTACAGAATCAATGCAACGTTGAGCAGACAATACAGTTCACAAAGAAAATAGAAAATTCTCATCTAAGCGATGTTATCTCGTTGAGATTGACACCAAATTTGTAGAATTAACACCAAAAGAAACTGCATTTCAATCAGTGCTAAACTAAATTTATTAATCTTCCTCGTTTCCTTAATGACATTTTTTCATCAAATAATGAGAGTTCAGAAAAAAAAATGGCAATTTACGGCGCCGAGTTTTAAAAACCCATCTATCTTAGGGATTTCATTCACTCATTCCAGTCCTGTAATCGACCACAGCGTAAATATTTAACACGCTCATCCGAGCAGAATTGCATAGTAATGTACAGGCTCAGATCACGCCAGTTTGGATTGTTAAAGTGAGGACTCTACTGATTGTATGGCGACAGAACAACGACCACTGCGGTATGAGCAGGTGATTTTATCGGTGTTCGTCGAGCAAGTGCTTGTACAGATGGAAGCCTTGTCAACAGGGAGTCCAGCATAGAGGCATTTGTTCCGGGTTGTAATAAGACTGAGAAAACAAATGGCGATGTCGACACTGAGTTTTAAGGAAAATTTTTTAGTCTACGCACCCTAAATAAACATAGGACCACCTTTTTGAAATGACTGTCTATGTTATGTTGCATAAGCGTTTATAACGTTCACTGTCAGTAAACCATCTCCATCTCTGCCATCGCTCGAAATCCTCGTTACTGCTTTACAAAAATAAACCACTGTCGTTGAAGTCAACAGGTATATTTTTGAGGTTTTCAACGAACAGATAATGATAAAAATAGAAGTAGGGTTGTTTCTTTTGCTTTGTTGGTGGGCGTCACTTCTGCGTGGGAGCCGACAAGGCTTCTCCCGGTACCATTTAAAGTTGTGGGCGGATGAAAACAAAGGATAGTTATCACTTGGGAAAGCAGAAAGACTCGGAATTTGTAGGCTTTTTCCAATGCCCTCACAAGCGTGCCAAGCTTATTTCTTTTAGCCCTCTGTAACTTTAAGTTCACGTGAAGAAAACGCACCGGCAGAAAGAAAACGAAAGACTAAAATACTGAGTTCTGAATCCGTAAACCATGACTAACCCTGACTTAAGATAGCAACGCAGTAAAATGTTCTCTGCCAGTTACATTATCACTAAAAGATAAGAGCTTGAAAAATACAACGAAAGAGAGGTAAGCCAAGAGTTTTTTTTTCCATTTTCTCTCATTATAGAGAGTTTTTCACCACTGCTCGGTACGTTATTTGTGATTCTGTTTCGGAAACACTTGTAGAACATTACTGACGAAAAAAGTTTCAAAGCAGAATACTGTTAAGTTATATTTTAAGACATGTTTTTTTACAGGAAATGTTTTAGATAATTTGGGGTGAGCTGATAATTCCTATAAATACCGCTATTTTGGATTAATCATGTACTTTCAATAAATGGTTAAGTAACTGCCAAGAGGCTGCAATTAGGTTTCCACAAAGGTGTGGCACTCCGAAACTATGGAGACGAGAGTCACTTCAAAATCAGTTCGTGTTCAGCGAGTCCTCCATGTAGGCATATCAATTATGAAATTTCCTCCAAGTTTTATTTTGAATGTAAACGATGTTCTTGAGACAAGACCAATGGAAATTCTTGAAAAAAATTCGGCTTCATCCTTTGGAATGCAAATGTACGTTGTTGTTCAGACCTGAGAGGCATGGTCTTGACAAGTCAAATTCACACACACAGCAACTCATTTCTTTCTTCAATTTATCGTTTGATGGGAATGCTAAAAACGATCCCTCAAAAATAGATGATCTAATTGTTTCATTTAACAGATTTTCGAACCTGCATGCAAAGCCTTATAAAATAGAAATTACGCCCAGTAAACTGTAAGTGATAATTTATATAATAATAATAATAATAATAATAATAATAATAATAATAATAATATATACGAAGTTATTATGTTATGAAATGTGATACAGTTTGAAGCCAGATTAACACAATTGCAAGACAATATTGTGTGTCCAAGTACTTAAACTTGTCATCAAGTAATCGACGCAAAGAGTTTAAGACTCTTATATTTCTTTAATCGTTTTTTTTTTTTTACAATTTAGTTGGTGCGATGTCTTAATGATTTTACTAACTTAATAAATGTAGATGTAGACTCTTTCATCCTACTACTTTTCCTAATTAATCTGCACGCGAAGCTGAACCTTACGTCGAGCGCTTCAGCTGTTTAATCGACCTTAAGCTGGTTATGGAGAACGATGCTTTAATAGTATCCAGTCTGACTAAGCCAGCGATTTTCCACCATGATGCAGCGGCGACTTCCCAGTGTTCGTACTAGATTCTCATTGGTCAACAGAACTGAGTCGAGAATTCTTTGGTACATTACGAGGATCTCCAAAAACCGACAGTTTCGCGACGTTTTATTTGGTGGGTTGCGGCAACTCGTCCCTGGTAGAAAAAGAAACGTTTGTATTGGCAAGGTTAGGTTGCGTTCTGTTTGCTTTTAACGCTTAGTTTTGTAGTCATGTTACGTGGATTCTGTGAAAAAAAAAAGATTTTGTTCTCCTGTATCTACTTCAGTTCGGTGACTGAGCTGTTTGTTTAGTCCGGCCAAACGCCTTGTAAGATCAATCGGGATTTTCCAGCACAAGTTTATTCGTCAAAGGAACGGATTTTTTATGTGCAACTGCGTTCACATCGCGTGATTCAATCGACCTCATACTCCATTGTCTATGGATAATTTCTTTTAATGGTTTTGAAAACATCGCAGCTTTAGAAGGATAGGATATGGCTGGTAAAAGCAAAACAGGACGTGTGTGCTATTAACGAAATAGTATTGTACCCATTAGTGGCAGGTGCTGGTGAATATTGGCCTTTCGTATCCCTCAGATAACAACAACGTAGATGAAAGAAACTGAAAGGTTTCTAATTCTGCCTCTACTGTATTGACATGTATAGTAACACTCGAACACAGAACAATACCCGTCGAAAGATGCTCGGAAGTTTTAGTAGATATATATATATATATATATATATATATATATATATATATATATATATATATATATATATATATATATATAGATAGATAGATAGATAGATAGATAGATAGATAGATAGATAGATAGATAGATAGGAACAATAGAGCAGATATTGAGCCCTGCAAGTGGAAACAGCATACATTTGAGTTTATTTAAAATTCAACTCTAATATTTCCTTATCGACAGTACAAGTGTATATATTTTTCACGTGTCTGCCGACATCCCATATTTTTTCGTCAGTCCACGAACGGTGACGGTCATGTACTGATTTGGGCATCAGGAAGACTGATTTAGGCGTCATCCTGGGAGATTATACCGGCATCGTGGAGTTCATGGGCGGAAGCCTGACCTGTGCTTCTCATCAGTGTTTTGTGCTGCTTAAAATCGTTTTCAATGGCTTTGTTTATTTTGTTTGTATTGTAATTCCGATGAACCCAGTGCATTTCTTTTAGTTCAAAAAGCGTTTTTTTCTTTTTAAGGGAGTCATTATCGTTTTTTCTGTTTCTGTACATTTGACAACTGACTTAGCAAATTTTAATTTAATAAGCGCGTCTTTCCTTGGTACAGCAGGTTATTCAAACGATTTTCATTTGAGTGACGAACTACGCTATACGATTGGCTTAAAAAAAGAAATTTGCGCCACTTTTTCATCCAATCAAAACTAAAACCAATCGTGACTCACTTGCATGCGTTTTCCCGCGCTTTGCGTCAGCTACATGTAACTGCGTTTTTTTTGTTTTGATTGGGTCACTGTTTTGTACTTCTCCTTTGCGATTGACCATTTTGGTTGTGGTCTTACAAAATAGCCAAAGTTTCGCTCCTTTAATTATCGCTGTAAATGTACATAAATTCAGGCTCATATATTTTATGTTCTTTATTCCTATATATTATCTATTATTGTATATTCTATTTTAGGTAATAACCTCAGGGCCCTATTGATAGCAGAGATGCTTTGTAAGCTCCTACCCTGAGATTTTCTTTTCTTTTCAAATAAAGGTGTCTACTCTACTCTTCAACTCTTGTTTCAGCTAGAGACAGTACCGAAGCAGTTTCTTGTTGTTAAGCCATGTTTCTGAACGTTCCTCCCGCATGCCCTACGGAAGTGTTTAACTTCTTCAAGGAACGTCCTATTCCGCTAACAAAGTGCCGCGATTGGCTGGATAAAGAGTTTTTTCAGCGTTGCGAGGAGCTACTTCAACATCAGTGGACGTCCAAGGGATCCTTTGTTGCTAAGAGCAAAGAAAAAAAGGTAAATCTCAATAATTAATGACTATGGTTACTGTGAAACGAGACCATAATCGAATAATCAATTTGGCTAATTTGATTTGTGAAATGAGCACCTTCTGCGGTGTATCACAAGTTATAATCCATCAAATCTTTTCGCTCGCGCGCGATTGGTCTAAACACGTCACGTGACCGTATATCACCCAGCTACAACTGGGGGATATCCGAGATTATAACCCACCCATTAATTTTTGATTGATTTTATTGGCTATTTTACGTCACGTGGTATAAATCTCCGGACAGTTATCACGCAATAACTCCCGCCCGAGTCGATATTTGTCCTCCGATTTTTTCCGCGAAGAGAAACATAGTCAGCACAAGAATTTCAACTTTTCTTTTCTCTTATTTAATATGGAAGGAAACCAAACTAGTGTTACTGAGTCTAGCGATGGTGACATTAAAAAG
>JAHPZR010013513.1:0-10000 GCA_019787425.1 Platygyra sinensis
CGGCCTATTTCACTCTACACAACTACTTCGGCACCTCTTTCAATAGAACGATTAACCTGTACTCGCCCAAAATTCACGTACATTGCCAAACACACCCAAATTAACGACAAATCCCAAGTTTCTTTATGTTATACTCAGTAAATGCATCCGCCCACCAAATCAGCTCAGAAATTATACATTTATTTCAAGTTTCAGCTAGAATTGACTGGAGTGCCTCTTCGGCTCATCAACCTTGTTGCGGCAATCTGCTTGCCACTAGGTTGTGCTGCTCATTTTTGAAAAAGTGTCAAAATTATCAGATCATCAGCCCCCGTAACGCGTCTAACTCATTACTGCTTGTGTGTAAGTGCTGTCAAAACCACTCAGTGGAAGGAATGCTATGAAACTGCGGCATTTAAGTCCCCAGTGGGCATCTACAACTTCGTGAGTGGTTTTTGGCGGGTTTGCATAATCTGAGAGGCTAATCTCTTGGAGGGCAAGAGGGTTTAATGAGCGGAATAAAAAACTTTTCGATCTGACCAACAAGCAAGTTCGTGATACAATTTCTTATGCTGGGCTTTTAAAACATAATAATAACAACAGAATTCATTTCATTTATAAACTAGAGGATGGCTTATACCCAGAGTAGACTGGCGCCTATAACCGGGGGGCTGGAAGAGGGAAGGCTTACAAAGCAGCATGTTTTAAGGTAGTTGTATAAGAAACTGACAAAGGTGATTTACAAAGAAAGATACGGAGAGAAAAAAGCATATGTGATAACACCAGGCATGAAAGACAGTTCAATAGAATCGAACGGCCAAGCAAAGGAACCACGTATCCCACAATCTCTCGCGCCTTCGCACGGTGCTCCCTCTCTCCTCAAAAACAGGAAAATCCACAATGTGGCTGTCAGCGCAAGTCCATTAATAAATAAAGAAACTCCGAACCTATTTTTTTTTCAATTAAGAACTGCATAAACAATTATCCACTCAGAAACTTCAGTTCGATATGGAGTTCTTGATTTTAACCTTCAAAGTGAAACCCATCAAGTCATGTGGTCAGTAATATGCATTTGTTTTCCACCATTTGCAAATTTAATCTGGGAAATTTTTTTGTCTTCGAGCTTCCGGGTGAGAGCGGCAACACAGGTTAACCTAAAACTTCTTTCCTTAGCATGAAAAATTACCGCCAACGAGATGAATAACGCTCAGTGTTCGCTCACATACTTATTGATACCGTTACGGCAGCAGCTGTGCCGAGACACCCCAAGACCATTCCACCATGGACCAACAAGCGTAACGTTCCAGTTGTTTTTGCCAGGCTTAATTTCCTTATATCACGATTAAATAAAATTGAATTACTTTTTGCTTCATGAAATGACCGTATGAATTTTGCTGTTTAAACCTGATTGTGCTCTGCAATATAACGACATGAGTTGTGCGAGATGCATGAAGAAGAGCCAATCATGATTATTCGCAAATGACCATAGCAAATTTGCAATTACATGATATCCCGAAGCCATTTCAGAACCATACATTATTAAAAATATACAAACAGCGTTCTAAACAAAGTCTCCTGTGATGGATGCAGGTAGAAGAAGCCTCAGGCTTTTATCGTGGACAGGCGCAGTTACTCCTCTACTCCACATATAAAACTACAAAGTGATTTTTTGACCTAGTACGATTTTGAAGCCATCGGAAATGAAAAAAATAATATAAGTACATTTAATAACTAAGGATCAGAGCACAATTGTGGAGGTAAAGCATCGCATGTCTCTAGCCGGTCAACAAACGCGCAGTTTTCATTAGAGAGCACATTTTGCTAAGCAACTTGAAGCATATGTTTTTATAACTCATTTCCTTCTTTACGTTGGAAGTATGTGGGAGAAAACAAAATTCATGAGAGAGAAAACAAAAAAAAAAATGGACCATGTAGCAGGCATAATAATCATTTTAGTATGCAAATTTCCCGGCTCTAAAGCATCACTCACTGGACCATACAGCCTATCAAGTCATGAAAATCTTTTAGCACAGAGTAGAGTGTGTATGCTGTAGTATATTTTTAATACGAAGCTCGTCCCCGTGCTCTCAGGGAGAAGTTCGCAGTTATGTTTCATCCCTAGAACTCAAGGGCCTGGCGACAAGGGCATGCTAGCCAATGCTTGAGAATGTCCGAATCTCTGTATAAGACGCAGGCTTATGTGTGGGAGACGTTAACCTACTGTTTCATCTGCGCGGTTTCTATAGCTGTCACTACGTAATTTGGCAACAGCGTGTTACCTGTCGGAAAAAAAAACTTGTACCTGAACTTTCTTTCAATACTGCAAGACCTCGGGACTCCCATGACTCATGGTCCTCCCTGTCCAACATTTTTATTTCCGAATTCATCGTTCTGTTTCCATACCATGAAAGCTCGAGATGTCATATTTTACTGCTAACGACACTAAAAAGAAAACGTTAGTAGTTCCAGCCCCACACTTTAATCTCAAAGAGGTGTTCAATCAAGCCTTTACACACATACGAGGGCCTCCCAGGGGTTTGGGGGAGCCAAGAACGCAAATTTATTTTCAAGGAAACAAGGGATTTTTTTGGGATTTCTTTGAGGAACAAAAATTTTCGGGAAAAACTGAATTTATTAATGCATGGAGAAGAAAGAAAAATAATTATTTTCAAGGGCGGGGATCATGGGAACTTGTTACCACCCTCTTGAGAGGCCTCATATACTACACCAGAAACGACCACGTCGGTTGCCTCTCAAGGTTCCACCTCCCCTGTCAATTTTATTTCCAAGATAAGAAAGCTACGTTGCTCCGAGATCTACCGGTGCACTGGTCGCTGAATGTTAAAGATACACGCTGACATTTATGTGCGGTGGAATTTCAAACAAATGATAAAAATGAGGGTGAAACGCCATTGATTCAGTAAAAGACTAACACCAGGCTAGCCTTCAACTCCCACCCCTCATTCCGAATCGGTTCAACTTGTCCTGACTGTTTTGTCACGCGCTTTAGGAGGAATCTTACTCACCAATGGCGGAAGTTTTTCCCACATCGGTCTTCGGACACCGCATTCGACGGATATGACGATACGGTAGTGAAGTTTACATTACGCACCTTCCTATCAGCTTGCTAACTGGCGAAAATAAAGCTATCTAAACTGAGCTTAGTGGTTTGCAGCTGAGTTGGATGAGCTTTTTATAGATAAGGCAAATTACTGTTTATGCGTGGATTTAGTTAAAGAAATATTACTGTGTCTTGTCGCGTTTTGAGTGAGACTTTCGCACTTCATCCTTGTCGGGATTACAGGTGAAGATAGTTTTTAAAGATTCTGAACATTCCTTGTTTTTTCTTTACAGCGTAACCGACATTTTAAAAAGAGGATGCCAACAGTCGCAGGCTACTTATCAAATGACAAGAGAAATCGTGGTACTTGTTTGCATCTCGGGGCGGGGTTTTTTTGGGGTGTTATATCACACAAATAACACGACATTTTATTTACCTCAAGTTTTTCCGGCTATGCATAATTTAATACGAAAATTTGTTTTATTCCCGATTGTAACTCTGAATTAGATAACACATGTGTGCGAGAGATGGTTAATCACAGAAGTGTGACAAAGATGCATTGACTAGCCAGTCATGTTTGCCGGGGCAAGAATTCGCAAAACACTCCGTGGCACCTTTCTAACAAATGCAATTACACGATTATCTTGAAGCCACTGTCGCTATTATCTAATAAAAGTAACAAATGACGTGCGTAAGGATGTCTTCCTGTCGTGGAAGTTGACAAGACATTGCGGCGTTTGATAAAGCCTTTGATTGCAGACGGGAACGGAAGGAGTAGCCACGTTCGTTTCAAGGTAACTTTCTAAGTATGCGGTTATACATGTTTCGCTCAGGTTAGATTGGCACAGGAAGATTAGTCATCGCTATTGCCATAGCTGAAACTTGAGGTTTTACAAGAGTTGCATTCTTGTTGGTGAAGATGTTTTTGTGATGAATCGACAGAACTCTTTTCGGTCATCAAACTGATCCGCGAAGCGCGCGGTTTCGTAAGAGGAGCAGCGCTTGCTTAGAAACTGCATAATAACGTATTTTTTCATATGGTGAACGAAGCTGACACCCTCAAAAAATGATCATCTAACGCGTGAATACTCTCGTGCCGTTTCGTCTTATTCCGATAATTAGAATAAGGAAGCTCTCAAGGATGATACTTTCAGTTTCCTGTTTTATGCAGTATATACATTATCCACTTATCCATACAGCTTCAGCAAAATCATGATAACGTTGAAGTCAAACTTCCTCGGCTTTTTCAGTTGCACACTTGGCGTACGTCCCGTTTATATGGCAGCGACTGCAGTCCTCATTCTGTATTGAACTGTACCAGTTTTTTTGTTGTAGCAAACTCAAGAGTAATTCTTGTAGAATTAACCACGGACTTCCATTGTGCTTTCCTCCGTTATCCTATAACGTCGTGTCGCCTTTTTCAAAGTGACATATGTGTGTAAACTAACAGATGGTTCTAATTGGTAATTCTTCCCCCGAATGTTACGGTGACAGGAATCTCGTTTTTTTTCTTGTGCCCCCGAATTTAATGTGCTACTGTTATCTTTCCAAAAATCTTATAATTAGCTGGCTTTTGCTTCGTACTCCAAACACAACTCTTTCATCACCCCGAAAACCTGAATCTGTTTTCCATTTATGACTTCTGGAGTTAGTGCTTGTCTTTGAAAAGCAAACACGCAGCATTTTATCTCACACTTTTATCCAACTATATAAGAACGGCTAAAACATAATCGCTGGCTTTCGAACGCTGGAAGTGATCGCCCGACCATGAGTGCCCACAGAAAACCCTCTCACCCAGTAATTCAAACGACTTCCAAAATATAGCGTTGCTTGTTTATCTGTACAATGAGTTGTCACTGAGTGTCGAAGATATTACTTGAAGACATGAAGTTGACATTTAACAGCTGAAAACTGGTAGTCAGGATAGAAAATGAAAGTGAAATGTCCTTGATTCAGTGAAAGACAACCCGTTCAAACGTTCAGGATTACAGCGTAAAATTCTGAATCCTTATCACTGATCCATGACTGGTACTGTCCACAACGAGCTTTTGACATAGTACTGCTGCTGTCCCTAAAATCCTCTCCCACCCGCTCCAACTACCTGATCAATTTAACACGCGAATTTTTTCATCGAAACCCACAGTTAATAACCTTTCCTTTGGAAGATGCGCAGCATCATAAAGGGTTCGCTAGCTAGATTTGCACTCGAATCCGAGAGAATGTCTGTGGTATCAAACCCATTAATAGTCCCGTCAGTGTTGAGATTAGGAAATGGTTGTCCGTGACGACTACAACTTTTTTCTTTGTTTCATCAAGTAATACGACTTCGTTCCCCTTTCCGAGTTCAAAATTACAATTTGAAGAAATATTTATAATGACTGTCTCTTCAATCACAGATTTGTTGTTTTCCTTTCCCTTTTACTAAAGCAGGAATTATTGTGAAGCGAGGAATTTTGAAAATTGTTCTGAAAAGGTGACTCTAGTGTGAAACAACGTAATCGAGCGGAGACGAAATATGCTTTGTTTACCGGAAAAATCAATACTTCACCTGAGTCCCCCCCCTTCGATCACTCCCGCTGTCGCTGAACTAATAAAAAGCAGTGGATTCTGACTCTAAAGGCCTAGGGGAATCGCCTCTTTTCCAGAATCCGGAATTGCGAACATTAAAACTTTCCTTTTGAAGTGGTCCAAGACAACTTTAACCAACAGCTTGTCCAACACACAGGTCACTGAACCCTGACGGGGACTCTCTCTCTTGCAACGGCAGGACTTTTTAAAATCCCGTCGTTTACTCGGATCTGGTCTCTGCCTTCAGTTTGTTCGAGCGCTGTCCTCCGTCGAGACTAGTTACTTGTCCCTTCAAGTGATATTCTTCGACACGTCAGTGATAAACTCACTTGTACAGATAAACAAGGCAAACGTATATTTTGAGAGTCGTTGAATTACTGGGAGAGGGTTTTCTGTGGGCACGCATGGTGGGCTAGATCATTTCCGCGTTCGAAAGCTCAGCGATTTAGTTTAGGCGTTCTTATAGATACTGGGATAAAAGTGTGATAAAAAAATGGACTGGTGTTTGCCTTCAAGACATGCTATACTCCAGAAGTCCTAAATGGAAACAGATTCAGGTGTCGGCGGGGGTGATGAAAATAGTCTGTTTTGGGTACGAAGAAAAGCCAGCTATTATAAGATTTTTGGAAAGAATGATAACAGTAGTTGGAGCGGGTGGGAGAGGTTTTAGGGACAGCAGCAGTACTATGTCAAAAGCTCGTTGTGGACGTACCAGTCATGATCAGTGATAGGATTCAGAATTTATGCTGTACTCTGCGTTGAAGGGTTGTCTTTCACTGAATCAAGGACATTTCACTTTCATTTTCTATCCTGACTACAGTTTTCAGCTGTAAATGTCAACTCATGTCTTCAAGTATATCTTCGACACTCAGTGATAACTCACTTGTACAGATAAACAAGCAACGTATATTTTGGAAGTCGTTGAATTACTGGGGAGAGGGTTTTCTGTGGGCACTCATGGTGGGCAGATCATTTCCGCGTTCGAAAGCCAGCGATTATGTTTAGCGTTCTTATATAGTTGGATAAAAGTGTGATAAAATGCTGGTGTTTGCTTTCAAGACATGCTAACTCCAGAAGTCATAAATGGAAACAGATTCAGGTTTCGGGGTGATGAAATAGTTGTTTTGGGTACGAAGAAAAGCCAGCTAATTATAAGATTTTTGGAAAGATAACAGTAGCACATAAATTCGGGGCACAAGAAAAAAACTAGATTCTGTCACCGTAACATTCGGGGGAAGAATTCCAATTAGAACAATCTGTTAGTTTACACAAATGTCCTTTGAAAAGGAGACAGACGTTATAGGATAACGGAGAAAGCACAATGGAAGTCGTGGTTAATTCTACAAGAATACTCTTGAGTTTGCTACAACAAAAAACTGGTACAGTTCAATACAGAAGAGGACTGAGTCGCTGCCATATAAAGGACGTACGCAAGTGTGAAACTGAAAAAGCCGAGGAAGTTTGACTTAACGTTATCATGATTTGTTAAGCTGTATGGTTAAGTGGATAATGTATATAATGCATAAACAGGAACTGAAAGTATCATCCTTGAGAGCTTCCTATTCTAATTATCGAATAAGAAGAACGCACGAGAGTATTCACGAGTTAGATGATCATTTTTTGAGGGTGTCAGCTTGTCACCATATGAAAAATACGTTATTATGCAGTTTCTAAGCAATCGCTGTCCTCTTACGAAAACCGCGCTTTCGGATCAGTTGATGACATAAAAGAGTTTGTGATTCATCACAAAACTCTTTCATCCAACAAGAATGCAACTCTTGTAAAACCTCAGTTTCAGCTTGGAATCGCGATTACTAATCTTCCTGTGCCAATCTAACCTGAGGAAACTGATAACCGCTACTAGAAGTTACCTTGAAACGAACGGTGTACTCCTTCCGTCCCGTCTGCAATCAAAGGCTTTACAACGCCGCAATGTCTGTCAACTTCACGACAGAAGACATCCTTTAGCACGTCATTTGTTACTTTTATTAGATAATAGCGACAGTGGCTTCAAGATATCGTGTAATTGCATTTGTTAGAAAGTTGCCACGGTGGTTTTGCGAATTCTTGCCGCAAACATGATTGGCTATTCAATGCATCTTTGTCATTTCTGTGATTAACATCTCTCGCACACATGTGTTATCTAATTCAGAGTACAATCGGGAATAAAACAAATTTTCGTATTAAATTATGCATAGCGGAAAAACTTGAGTAAATAAAATGTGTTTCTTGTGTGATATAACAACCAAAAAAACCCGCGAGATGCAAACAAGTACACGATTCTCTTGTCATTTGATAAGTAGCCTTCGCCTGTTGGCATCCTCTTTTTAAAATGTCGGTTACGTGTAAAGAAAAACAAGGAAGTTCAGAATCTTTAAAACTATCTTCACCTGTAATCCCGACAAGGATGACGTGCGAAGTTTCACTCAACGCTACAAGACAGTAATATTTCTTAACTAAATCAACGCATAAACAGTAATTTGCTTATCTAAAAAGCTCATCCAACTCAGCTGAATACCATAAGCTCAGTTTAGATAGCTTTATTTTCGCCAGTAGCAAGCTGATAGGAGTGCGTAATGTAAACTTCACTACCCGTATCTTCATATCCGTTGAATACGGTGCCGAAGCCGAGTGGAAAAACTGCCATTGGTGAGTAATATTCCTCTAAAGCGCGTGACAAAACAGTCAGGACAAGTGAAACGATTCGGAATGAGGGTTGGGAGTTGAAGGCTAGCCGGTGTTGTCTTTTACTGAATCAATGGCATTTCACCTTCATTTTATATTTGTGTTGAAATTCACTGCCATAAATGTCATGTGTATCTTTAACATTCAGCGACCAGTTCACCTGTAGATCTAGGAGCAACGTAGCTTTCTTTCTTAGAAATTAAATTGACAGGGGAGTGGAACCTTGAGGGCAACCGACGGGTCGTTTCGGTGTAGTATATGAGGGCCTCTCAAGGGGGGTAACAAGTTCCCATGATCCCCGCCTTGAAAATTTAATTTTTTTTCTTTCTTCTCCATGCATTAATAAATTCAGTTTTTCCCTAAATTTTTTTTCCTTCAAATAAATCCCAAAAAAATCCCTTGTTTCCTTGAAATAAATTTTGTTTCTTTGTTCCCCCAAACCCCTGGGAGGCCCTCGTATGTGTTAAAGGCTTATTAACACCTCTTTGAGATTAAAGTGTGGTGGAATACTAAAGTTTTCTTTTTAGTGGTTAGCATTAAATATGACATCTCGAGCTTTCATGGTATGGAAACAGAACGATGAATTCGGAAATAAAATGTTGGCAGGAGACCATGAGTCATGGACTCCTGAGTTTTGAGTATGAAGAAAGTTCAGGTACAATTTTCCGACAGGTAACACTTGTGCCAAATTTAGTAGTGACAGCTATAGAAAACCGAGCAGATGAAACTAGGTTAACGTCTCCACACATAGCCTGCGTCTATACAGAGATTCGACATTCTAAGCATTGCTATCATGCCCTTGTCGCCGGCCCTTGAGTTTAGGATGAAACATAACTGCGACTTCTCCATGGAGCAAGGCGAAGTTCGTATTAAAAATATACTACAGCATACACACTCTACTCTGTGCTAAAAGATTTCATGACTTGATAGGCTGTATGGTCCAGTGAGTGATGCTTTAGAGCCGGGAAATTTGCATACTAAAATGATTATATAGCCTGCTACATGGTCCATTTTTTTTTTTGTTTTCTCTCATGAATTTTGTTTTCTCCCACATACTTCCAACGTAAAGAAGAAATGAGTTTAAAAACATATGCTTCAAGTTGCTTTAGCAAAAATGTGCTCTCTAATGAAAAACTGCGCGTTATATTTAAGAAAGTGCGAAAATGATTCGTGATGGTGTTTTCCATGTTTTGCATGAAAATTCAAATTTGAGGTACAGGTTTTAATTTTGCAGGACATATTTTTGACATTTCATTAATTTATCGACCCGAGTCGTGAAAAGTTCTCTAAATTTTGCCCACGGCTTAGGGCAATTCTGCCGGCTATCCGAAGTTGCAATTAATAACATTATTACTCAGTCGGGACAACTGAAATTGCTTAGAGGCTTTGACGATCAACCGCGTTTTCAGTTTAAGTCCAATTTTTTCTTAGAGTATCTTAAGCACACATCTCTTGACAGAATTTGACCAACTGCCAGCAAAAATAAAAACAGACAGAAATAACCTGTCACGGTTTATACGCTGAAGTTTCAATCAAAAGCAAATTGTCTTTTCATTCTGTTTACGTAAATGCCTCATTATCATTTAACAATCGATTTTCTAAACGGAAAAAGAAAAGCTTCATCCTCTAGTGATTCTTATTTTGCTATACAAACCTTATTGTCCAATACATTTAAACAGCTCATAGAACTCCAGGACTGAACAGGAC
>JAHPZR010013513.1:15000-17500 GCA_019787425.1 Platygyra sinensis
TTACGGGCCATTAATTGATTTTCATATTAAATTCAAGTTCAAACCTAGATGCACATCTTAACCTTGTCACAGTACGGTAACAGCATTGCAAAGTTTATCTTGGAAAGTGGAAACTGGCAAAGTAAATTGAGATTCGGTTCTATACGGGTAGGTACATTTCGCTGACCCCTAGTCCATGGACTACCCTGATGGACCTGGTCCATGGACTACTTGAATGGACTACCCATGGACTACCCTAAATGGACCACCCTGAAATTTGTGGCAAACATAAATTTAACTAAGCTAGAACCCAAATAAAGAGATGCAATTTAACAGATTAAATCCCCAACTGGACCTATATGACAAAATATGGAGGGGCAGTAAACTGGTAGGCTCGATTACCAGCCGCTGTTCGGGAAAGGAGCCCGCGCTCCTCCTCCAACTCTCGGGGAGGGTAGACCAGACACGAGAGAGCGGAGGAAATCGAGCCTAGTAAACTGGAAACGGGCCAAATTCTAACGAGTTGTCCTTTTGCTGCGAACTGGCTTACAAGTCAGATATGAATGCGATTACATATGCAAAATTTTTTCTTACCATCTGGCGTGCTCTCCATGTTGAGAGCGATGTCGAGAGCACCTCTTGAGTGATTACTGCGCCAGCTAACTACACTCTTTTGGCCAGCGGTAGAAATCCAAGATGGCGGAGACGGGGTTGGCTTTATAATATGTTGGTCAACAAGAGGAAAACTCGTTCGAATCCAATATTTTGTGACAAAGGCCTAGATGTTAAGGTAGGAAACGTTTGAGAATTAAATCGCAACTGTTCTGATCGATCGCATCTTTTGTGCGGGATCGTTGAATCTCTTCAATCGCAAGTGTTCCGTCGATCGATCGCATCTTTTTGTTTGGGTTCTATTCTAGCTTAGTTAAATTTATGTTTGCCGGACCGTTTGCCGCAAATTTTCGGGGTGGTCCATTTAGGGTAGTCCAGGGGTAGTCCATTCAAGTAGTCCATGGACCAGGTCCATCGGGGTACTCCATGGACTAGGGGTCAGCGAAATGTACCGACCCGTTCTATACACTGGCCGTCGGCGATGTCAGTTTTTGAATTTCTGCCAAACTTGAGTTAATTATTGAAATGCACATTAATAGCGGTTTACATATATATGGCCAAGGCAATTTTAAAAAAAGTTCGTAATGTTGTCCCGGTCGTCTGATGTTTCTAAAGTTATCGCAGGTATCCCGGCAGGTATTTATCATTACTAAGTTTCTGCAACGTTAAAATGAGCAAAATCAGGTGATTTTTGACTTCTACGGTTACGCATCTTCGAATGAGAAACGGGAAAAGATCGTAAGAAGTGTCTGTTTTAGACGGTAATTCAAAACTGCGTAAAAGGATAGACGATCCTATTCGTTTTCGAAACTAAGATCTTCACAAACCCACAGAGTTGCTATGGAGTCCGTCGTGTGCTGTTTGACAACTTGGACCAATGAGCATGCACGAACCAATTACAATCTTATATGTAAAGCACACAGCCTCTTTTAATTACAGTCACTGTACAGTCGTCAAATATAATCGTTTAAAGAACTCCAGTTTATACATTTGTCTAAGAGAAAGGAAAACCCTGTCACCCTTAAACAAAACCGCCTGGCTGTCAGCTCAACAGCTTAGGAACAATTATTGCAAATTAATTATACTGGCGAAAAGAACCTAACTCGGAGATATTTTAAGCTGCTTTAAGACCTTTAAAGGTGAATTAATTGACTTTTTGGGATCATCGTTTTGTTCCTGCTCTTAAAAGCTTTTATCAATAATAGCAGCTCACATAAATAATTTTTCTCTGATCAGTAGTGCATTGTACTCTAACAAAACGCAAACAGACATAAACCGAAAGACTAGAAAGATAGGATTATAAATGAAAGGATGACAAAATCCTGGATTAACTAAACTATTAAATGGCCAATTACCTCACTTAGCATCCTTAGTAACAAAAAATAGACAGTGGCAGTTAGCGTTCAACGGTTGGCCAATATCAGCACATCCTTGCGCTGGCCACGGTGTAGAGAGCCTCAGCAAAAAGTGCGCAATTATTATCAGTTTGTAAATCTTAAGAATTACGACATTGTTGTTCTGTTCGTCCGCGTGTTTTCGCCGACTTTTATTTTGGTAGACACTTCTTGGTAGACAGAGCGGTCTTCCAAATCTGCTTTGTCACGCAACGCATCGTAAGAGAATTGTGTGACAACGTTGCATTGCCTGGATGCTTCTACTCATGTGCCGTAGTGATCCGATTTAACGCCCTTCTTGCAATAGGCGCCCCATATCGGAAAAAAAAAACGTACAAGTTATCAACATGGAATGACTGGAATAGACTGATTGGATGGTTGAATTTATGAAGTAATATATCAAACACGGGAGACATCATCATCATCATAAGTGATTTCATAAAAAAAAATTTAAAAATTTATGCAACCCGCATGTAGCAAAGCTAATCGGGGCGGGTTGTATAACTTACAATAAA
>JAHPZR010013513.1:22500-42744 GCA_019787425.1 Platygyra sinensis
GCAAGATGACATAGCTTACGACAGAAACCAATGTCAAGTTGATGACACCGACCACCTCAGTCCCTTAATTCAGGTTCGAAATACAGAACAGGTTTTTCTTGCCCCGTCAAACTGGAATGGGATAGTATGTCCTTCTAAAAAAGAGCTTTGAACGTACAGTAACAGAAATTTTCAGAATAAAGCTTTAATACCCCAACATTCAAATTCCCGTGAAAACGAAATTTTGAAGTTTTTACAGAATTTTGGGTGTAACCGCGCCTTAAATTCAGCTTGTCTCTTATCTACCTGTTCCAGTAGCTCCAGAACTGATCTTTTAAATAAGTCTGGTGATTATACTCGTCGCCAAAGGACGCCTTGCTCTCAATCCAGTTCACAACAAAACCATCAACAGCTGAAAACAAAACAAAAAGAAACAGTCAACTCTCCCTGTGATGGACACTGTCGGAACCAGAATCAGGTGTGTAGGGGTAACCTAACACCAGTACTGACGCGAACAAATGGCGCGAAAACACGATATAAAGGCATTATGGTATTGCATCCCAGCCGTTAACCTAACTGAGTAGTCAACTGAAATGATCCCTAATCCCCAATCCCTAGTTTCGAGGCGATGCTTTCCGCACGGAGGTACTGCAGATAACAGGGGCGGATCTGAGGTACGCAGGGGTACGCACTCCCCCCTGAGATGAAGACATCCTCGTATTCCCTTTTAAAATTTGTTTACCTCAACAGTCAGTTACACCATTCCTTAGTGATGCACCCCCCCTCCCTAAAAAAGTATAGATCCGCTTCTGAGACAGGAGTTTGGATTAAAATGCCAGTAGCTAAGATATATTTAATTCATTGCCAAACATGTCTGTAACTAACCTGGTTTCTAGCTGCGGAGCGTTACGGGACAACAGTCCGCTAAAAGTTCATTCAGGCTTTCTAAAAGGTTTTGTATGGTGGCAAATATTGTTACGATTGATCACCTACATCGTGTTTACTGCGGTATGCCATTGCACCGGCTTAGATGTAGCAATAGGCTTTCGGGACAAACGTCTATACTTAGGTGCTGGTTTCTTTGCATCAAATCTCTTGGGAAGTGAGGGACAGAAGAAACTTATCAGATTTGTAATTTTGACCTGAAAGCGTTGGAGCCATGTTAGGATATCGATATATCGAACGTGGCCTATAGACGATAATATCAATATTGAGGCTAAGAGGGTGACCTAACTTTTCCCTAATAAGACAAACGAAATTTCTCTGACCAAATGGATACAAAATGCCCTTACAACAACCCTTCCACCCATTTATTAAAGACTGACAAGTATTCAACAAATTCGCCTTCGTCATTGAAAAATAAATATCGCCGAAATCACAATAACCTGAAATGTCTCTTCCAGTCTGCAATGGTGGTGCTACAATGTCAATCTTTCCTGACTCAAAATAAAATTCCTTGCCCTTGAAGTATCTCTTTCTGACCATTACCTGACCTGTGGCAACCGTGTGAGATTGTATGTTTGTCTTTAACACCCAGCACGTGATGCTCACAAACAACTTTTATGAATAGGCCATTGCAAAAACGTGAGAGGACTGGGAAAGATCAACTAAATTTGAGAGTCTTTGCCACGAACAGAAGTATTTGGAGGAGGAAAATGGCAACTGAAATGGTAGCTCTTCAAATATCACCCAAAATTGAGAGTTTGTATGGATTGGGTAGACAGGCCACAAAACGGTTTTTATGGAATTTTGCAACTTTATGCAAGGCTTCCATTCGGACGATTTTCCAACTTGGTTGGGTAGCTTTTCATTCATTAAATATCAGCTGAAATGTTTAGATTTTCAATGTAATCATTATAAGAAACTCGCCTTTCATTTTTATCCTTTTCTTATCTCTTTGCTGCAATGGTCGACCTTCTTCTGGGCTTGCTTCCAGTTCCAGAATTCCCGAGAAAGCTAAACCCCATTTGGAATACGCAGTGCAGGTGTGGGCCCCAACCGCAAGACACGGAAACTGGGGTATTATAATGGAAATTGAGGACTGCCAAAGACAGTTTACGAGGATAATTGAGGGCATGGGTCTACTCCCTTATCGTCAAAGGTTACAGCGTCTCAGATTAACGACTTTACTGGAACGTCGAATGCGTGGTGACTTGATTGAAACTTTCAAAATAATCAACCGTTTTGTGGACTATGGTCACAATATGCCTGCGACTTATACAGCTTATCGAACTCGTAAGATCAGCGCATGACTTCTTTAGCAATAGAGTTATTAAATATTGGAATCAGTTGCCACTACGGGTGCGAAATTCAACAAGCATCAATGCCTTTAAGGCCGGTCTTGACCTTTTTAGGTTATCTAAACCTGATTCGCCTAATGGATTCTGGAAACTGTCAGAAGAAATCTTCAATAGAATAAGCGATAAAAGTGACTATGTCAATTATTAATTGCTAGCCAACCGCGATGTCGCCATGCGGCAAAATATCTTGTTTTAATAATTAACTTTGTTGCTCTCTGTTTTTAGCATTTTCGCTTGATTATAGTATTTTAATAATTCCTTTGATTTTTATATGTTAATAATAATTTTGTAAAGTTATCTTATCTTATCTTATCTTATCTTATCTTATCTTATCTTATCTTATCTTATCTTATCTTAAACAGGTTCTTATATCTTGGGGTATTAAAATAGCAAAGTTTCTGCCAGCAGATTCTTAACCCTCTAGACACGTGGATTTTTACTGTACCAGGCCATTTTAAATTTAAGCACTTTCGGTTGTTCGTCAACACACGTCAAGAATTTCTTCACAAATTAAAAACAACGCTTACACTCACCAGAATAAATATAAGAAGGTTTTGCTCCACCGTTGCCGGTAAATACTATTGGAATGACCCCCCTCTTTCTGTTTGTAGTATTTCATCTAAACCTCTCTTTAAAAAGGCGCTCTATAAATATTATTTTGCTCAGTATTACGTTTACTTTATTGCAAAAAATCTACAATTTTGACCCAAAAGCCTCAGAGCCATGTTAGAATATCGATATATCGAATGTGGCCTTTTAGTCTTACTATATTGTGCCCTTCTCCATTTCTTGCTTTATTTTATTTTTTTAAATATCTTTGTAATAAAACGAACAAATCACTTACCAATTGGGATTTCTAGTTTGCAGTCTGGTGTCTTGTCATACCCACGACTTCTCATGTCATCCTCACCTTTCAAATGAAAACACAAAAACACATATTACAGCATGGAATACGCACAAGCTTTAAAACAAAGCCATTCTCACCCAGGAAAGGTATGCCACGATTCTGAAGTCTCTCTCGAAGGATTAACTCATATTCATAGCCAATAGATCTGTAACACACAGTTGAAGCGAGAAAACTTGTGTTTCACTTTACATAGTTGTTGTTATAGCTTCTCTAATACTTTTCAGCATTATGAGGCAACTTGACTCTTACTTCACACGATTTTAAGGCTTTCTTAAGAAATAGAAAACCTTTTCTGAGAGATGCTGTGGGAACTGAGCCGACAGGCGAGTGTTTTTACAGCTTTTTCGAGTTTTACCAAACTCACCCGTGTTTCTACAACTAAATAGAAACACAGATGTAATATGTTTTCTATTTCTTTTAGAAAACACTGCGAGGAGCAAAAG
Source organism: Platygyra sinensis (assembly GCA_019787425.1). NCBI lineage: Eukaryota > Metazoa > Cnidaria > Anthozoa > Scleractinia > Merulinidae > Platygyra > Platygyra sinensis. The sequence continues at coordinate 26,130 of JAHPZR010013513.1, forward strand.
AAAACAACTTGTTACATTGATTATAAAAAGGTACATTCTCTTTGCTTGCGCCATCATTACGGTCAACGTCTTGTGTTAGTTCTGTGTTTCTCGCAACTTACAGAAACACAATTTTTAACTACTCAGTGCCAATTTCTTAGGGCTGAATTCTAAATTTATTTTTTGTTTGCTGGAGAACATACTTTTCAAATATTGCCTTCAATTACAAGACCTTGTCTAAAAACTGTTATGAAGAAGTTGACAGGTTTAAAAAAATTGCACTACTAGGGAACTTTAAAGCCGTTGTTAATGCACTGCAGATTGTGCATGTTTTTCAGATGTCACATGTGTGTAAAGGATACCGTTTTATGTTGTCCATCAAGGGTCCATAGTTTGGATCATTGAGTATACACTGAAAAATACAGAGAAGCTTTATCTCTCGACTTGTTTAGTTGCTGCTACATAACAGCAAGTGAAAGCTACTATGTCGAAACCTCAGCAAAATAACACGGTGAAACGGTTGATCAAAATCAAGAGTCCTTTCAGCAAGACCAACTGAAGCCCCAGCCAAATGACCGCAAATTTCAAAGCAACATTGTTGGACGCGTGCATGTTACGCGTGTTAAATCCCCCTGTTACAACGTGTTGGTACGTGTTGAGTGCTATTGGCTCAAATTTGAAAATGGTCAAATTTTTCAAGCACACATTGTGGATGTTTCATAATGTTGTACTCATTCGGCCAGGTTCGCGCAACATTCAATAATATTAGGGAGCTGAAGCACGCGCGTTTTTGAGACGCGGATGGCAACCGGAAGAGAACATTTCGCTTGCTAGGACCGTATTGTCTCCCAGATGTTTATACTACTCATCTTTAATGGAGAAAAAGATACTTAGTAATGTGAATGTGGTTGTGTGAGGGCAAGTCAAAAGTGAAAACAGCTCACTTCCGGTTACCGTCCGCGTCTCAAAAACGCGCGTGCTTAAGCTCCCTAATATAATAAGGGAGCTTAAGCAGGCGCGTTTTGAGACGCGGACGGCAACCGGAAGAGAACATTTCACGTGCTAGGACCGTATCGTCTCCCAGATTTTTATACTACTTGTCTCTAATAGAGAAGAGATACTTAGTAATGTGAATGTGGTTGTGCGAGGGCAAGTTAAAAGTGAAAATAGCTCACTTCCGGTTGGCGTCCGCGTCTCAGAAATGCGTGTACTTAAGCTCCCTAACAAATTGGGTGACCAGCGAGGGCGCAACAAGTTGTGCCCAACAAAGTTGTTGCATTGAAATATTGTGACCATTTGGCCGAGGCTTGCAAATACTGAGCCAACAATGTAAGCTAATGTAGTGATATTGCAGTGAAATATTGCGATCGTTTTGTGGGGGCGTGCAAATGCTGGACCAATAGTGTTGGCCGTGATAGGTTGCATTCAAATGTTGTGATCATTTGGCCAGGGCTTGAAAATAATTGATGCCAATGGAATGAATTTGTTGTGGTTTGAATTCATTTTTGGTTTAAGTTTTGTTAAACCAGTTTAATTTTCAATTTTGAGCAGAATGCATGTGTCTTAGTAATTTGGGTTAAGCACTCAAGTTAGTGATTAGGCCTAAGCACTTAATTAGAATGGTTAGCATATATGCATATGACTTAGTAGTTTGGGTTGAGCTCTCAACTTAGTGATTAGGCCTACCCACTTATACCACCAGGTTGGCGGTTCAAATCCTAGTGAGTATGAACTAAAAAGAAAAAAAAGTGAAACCTGCTATTAATTAGTATTCACGCTTAATGGGGATTTGGGGGAAGGGGTAGAGTAGCTGGGATAGAATAAATCAGGAGGAACTCAGCAAGAATAGGAGAGAATAGGATAGAGGAATGGAAAGAGATATTTTCCCGAAATATATATATAGTTGACCACAAAAAATGAACTGGCTAGAAAAATTTAAACTGGTTTAAAAAAAATTAAACCAAAAAAAAAAACCAAACAAACTCCATATCTATATGCCAGTTAAGGGGTGTAAAGGCTTAGTGAAAAAAAACCTTTTTTTATCACCGCGATTACATAAAGATATATTAATAACCTATTTAGTCCTTGTTGTTTGTTTGTTTCCTCATGCATTCATCGATTCATTTGCTCCCTCATTTGTTCATTTATTCATTACATTTAAACAATTATTCCATGAGCGCGCGTTGGATATGAGATGATAGATAGCTATAATCATCTCATATCCAACAAGCGCGAGTGGAATAATTGTTTTATTAAAAACGCCCCCAAAATATAGAAAACTAGACTACAATAAAAACAAAAGTGCCCAAAAAAATCACGCATACGCTCGCCATTTTTGTAGATCATGGTATAATGGCTCATATACCATGATGGCTTAGCCAATGAAAACTCTCGAATTGCATTATCCAATGATCCAGTTTTTAATAAAGTTACATATACCTGTTGGACTTCATTAGCAAGCATCTTGTTCTCTATAAGGGAAAGAGGGTCTTTCATCATCTGACTGACCACAGCTCTTGGAGCTGTTAAAATAAAACTTTCATGTAAGTAGTGAGACAGCACAGAGCAAAAAGAGAAGGGAACACACTTCTGCGGTGTCCAATTTACCATAACGGTTTCTTTCTCTCTTCCTTTCTCATTCAACAACAAAAGTGAAAAATCTGTCCATCACTTAAGCAGCCACTTTGCTCAAAATGGTTGGGCAAATGTCACAAAATACCTTGATCAGTGGAAATTTACCACCCAAAAGGTTTACTATACATTGAATGACTGACTGAGTAAGTGAATTATTTCTTCCCAAACTAACTACTATAACTCCTTGTACATGTAGCTATGCTATCATTTAGATGATGTTTAACATAACCAACCATGTTTCAACCAAAAAAAAAATAGCTAATATGGATATTTACAGAAAAAAGCGGCCAGCGTCATTGTCCTTGTATTATTGCTGGCTTCACTCAATATTTCAGGGGAAATTAAAAGTCTAAATAAGGCAAGGCATTTACCTAGTGGTTAGACTAAGTGTAGTCCCTTCTGCTTAGTCCGTTGAGCAAGACGCGAAAGAAACCCGCAAGAAAAAAAATTCCATGCTTCTCACCCCCAGGATCTCGCACGTCATTTTTTTTTATCGCGGGTTTCTTTCACGTCTTGCTCAACAGACTAAGCAAAAGAGAGACTACTCGTAGTCTTCCTAGTGATATGATCACTTACGATTTTGTCCTTCATAACAAGTGTGGGAAAGATGTCTTTCTAACACTATTTTTGCCAGGAGGTAGTGAGACAAATCAACCTGAAGATTCAAAGAGCAACAATTAAATTACCAGTATCTAACTACAAGAAAATATGAAACAAAGTGTAACATTTCTTAATGTAACAACACCAGTTGTTTTTTAGCCTGCAGAACAGGGGCCAAAGCAAGGCATGACTTGCTTTTCGTGCTCACCTTGCTTTTGCCTCTGTTTGCTTAAATACGCAAAAAATTATGCCTGTTTTGCAGGCAATTTTTTAGTCTTTCAGATATCTCAGGAAGGCTTTGATTACAGCTGAATTGTAGAATCCTGCTCCCGTGGAAAGGGGAGTGCCGTGAAAAACCTTAAAACCCTTCTCATGTTCAACAACTTATTTAAATCATTACCTCCTCAGCAATCCTTAACAAAACAGGCTCTCCAGAGTCTTGTGCTACACCAGCCAAATATCTAAACATTAAAAAAGTACAGTTCCATATAAACTCGTTGGTATGTTAGTAATATTTTCCTACTGTGCAGATTCAGAAAATATCCATTCTCTCTCACAGAAGGATTGGAATTTTCTGGAGGGTCGGGGGGGGGGGGGGGGGGGGGGTGGGTCAATTAAACCAAAAAAATAGAGAAATGCATGAAGCTTAATCAGAATTTCAAGAGGGTTGGGGGTGTATTTTCCAGAACAACTCGTTCTTATACAAAGCATCATTGAACAGTCAGAATGTTGACATGATGATGTCAAGTTTTCCATCCCTTGAAGGGATGAAAGGCTTCCACTCCCAAGCTAAGAGGAATAAGCCCATTGCAATCCTGTTTTTACAAGGAATGTGCACATCCAGAAAATATCCATACTCCCCCCACAGGAGGGATTGGAATTTCCTTGGGGGTGGGAGGTTCTGTAAGACCCAAACTTTGAAGAAATCTATGAAGCTTTATTGCAATTTCCAGAGGAGTGGGGGGGGGGGATCTTAGAAAAACTCCCTTCCATGGGGGAGGTAAGGATATTTTCTGGAACTACACAATGTGTACATTGTCCTCAAGATGTCATTAATACTTTGCTGATATAAGAGAGTACATGTAGCCCAGCACAATAATAATAGTTCCAGCGTTTCTAAACTTAAACCTTTTGTAGTACTTCTCCATCACATCTGGCTTGTGGTGTTTATGATGGTTTTTTCGTGTCTTTTTCTGCCAAAGGAAAACAATTGAAATTTTAGAAAATAACCTGAAACACTAATAGTGTGAAGATCATCAAGTCTGAATATGCAGGGTTATTGTTTATTCTTTGTATTTTGCCAAATTAAATACGTTAGTTATATACACTGTTTGCCTAACATGGGTTTTCATCTTTTGAAGAGTTTACAATTTTCGGCATACAAAGACGATGCTTAAAGAAGGGATGATGGGCCAACATGGCCAATGTTTCAATGTCCTAACGAGGGACATGCTTTACACTCACAATGCTTCCCGTAAGTATCATCCGGGTGACAAAATCTCTGATTTGACGCTGGAGTAGCAATTCCTCTATATAACTAAAGAAAAGAACTACCTTGTGAAGAGCTACTAATCTGAAGTGCTTGTAAAAATGTAATATTAAGGGATCTTTGTTAAATTGAAGGAAAGCTGAAAATATGTTACAAAGATAGAAAAACACCAAAAAGATAATAATGAACCATAAAGGAACCAGGATGGTTCCTCACAGGGGATCCATTTCTACGTAGTCAGGGGCGGATCCTGGATTTTCTTAGGAGGGGGTGCACCTCTAAGGAATGACGTCACTGACCGGAGAGGTAAACAAATTTCAAAAGGAAATATGAAGAAGTCTTCATCTCGGGGGGGGGGGGGGGGGTGTGTGTGCACACCCCATGCACCCTCCCTCTAGCTCTGCCCCTGGTAGTACAGAAACTGCAGTTGAGTGCATGTAAATGAGCCAGCAACAGGTTATGTTGATTCCTTTGGCTTGAACACCAGCTTTTCTCATTCTGTTATTAATTGTATCCATATCAAAATTCTCAATCGTGATTGGTTCTCACCTTGCCTATTTGTTATATAATCACTATGCAATCACACGAGTGTCCAATTGCAGGTATCAAATTCAGAATTTTGGAACTGGAAACCTGTAACTGGATACCCACAAGATTTGTATGTTAATTACATGATTGTGCTTTAATGGCTTCCTTCTTAATGTCTTCAGTTTTTAAAACTTATGCAAATTTTACATTACTGACTTTTTTACTTCACTGACTATTTTTACACCCCAAGAGGGACATAAAGATTTTATTCTCTCTAATGCCAGACGATTTTACTCATCAAAGGGAGACCCTTTAAGGCTCGAAGGGTTAAAAGAAGTTCTTCAAAATTTGTTATAAATATGATAATTTATTGGTAATTGGATCCCATGTCATACAATTCAGGGAGTCATTGTGGTTGTAATTTCAAATCAGCATCACACTCGTCTGATTTTTAAATTACTTATGCAATCACTCCCTGAATTGTACTCTACTCAGTCCAATAATTATTACTATTACTAGTAGTAATCAAAGATTATGAGAGTGCGTTCGACGCCGTATAAATGTTTATACAAATACCTTAACTGATCTCCCTAGCTGACTCTCAACCTCTAAAAACCAACCTTTTTTCGTCAACAACCGGGGTTTTACAGAAAGATATTTCAGTGACAAAGTCCACGCCAGTCTGATTGAAGACTGCGTTGCATGATGGCACCAGTTTCCACAGACTCACAAGTTTAAAATAGGACTAAAAAATTTATATCAGCCTTCAAATTTCGTGCTAAATATTGTCACATTGACTCGTAATGTTTAAGCGCAAAAGCTAATTTGTAAAAGTATATTTTTTGTCGAACATTATTCAAAGCAGGAAGCTCAAATATAACTGAGTAAACATTTGCAATTGCGTGCTAGTTGATCACGTAAACAAACTCCGTGCGACTGATTCGAGTATTTCCCCTGGCCTGATTAAAGGCCCGTTTACACATGCGATTTTTGTCACCGCAACTCAATGCAATTTTTGTCGCGCTAGAGTTGCAACTTCAAAATCGCACATGTAAACCAGGTGCGATTTTCAGTGCGATTTGTCGCCGCCATATCGCAAGGGTTTCGAATTTGTTTGAAACTTGATGCAACTTTAGTGCGACAAAAATTGCACCGAGTTGCCGCGACAAAAATCGCCTGGGTAAACGGGCCTTAAAAAAGTACACAGTATTTACATTTCCGTTCCCTGGTTCAGGTTCACTCTTACGGATCTTTCCTTCAGAGTACTCTTCCACTGATTCCAAATAATACTCGACCGGATACTACTGACCTTTTCTGTCGCAATTGGAACTAAATCCACAAATGCAATCAAATACAGCCCGGGGATTTAATACAGCTGTTTCCACAGTTAACATCCCAAAGCCTAGGCGATCGTGTTCGTGAACGTATAAAATAAACAAGCTCATCGTGAGCTCAAACGAACGTTTAAATAACATCATACTGGAAAGGACTATTGAATATAATACTACTCAGCCTCAAAATTCCATGGCGAATGAATGAGATCGAGAGCACATTGAAAGGAGGACCACAGTCTGCTTTGCCTGCTCACGTGCTCACATGTTCGTCACATGTCTCACTTACCGGTACCAGTTTACTGGCCCGTGACATAGTTAATAACTATGCCGTGACGTGCCCCCCGCAAAAAATTAACCGGGGGTGGCCATTTTGTGCGCCCTTACAGGAATGTGGATTTTTCACCCTATAACCTTACGCAGGGCAACCAACTCTCCATAGTCACGCAAACAAAATTAGGCTTGCGTTCCACTTCATCGAAAGCAAACAAATATATGCCTACTTCTGTTTGATACCACAATGCCACAGAAATATGGTAATTACCTTCATAATGGAAAGGTTTCTCCTACTTTCCATGTGATGTAGTTTGATTTAGTTTTGCACCTGGATGCTCAAACTTCCACAAAACTTATAGCTATAAGCTGTAAGTTATACCTATAACTAGGTCTATCTTCAACCTCCCATTTTTATTTTATTTTGAAACTTTGACTTACTTGGTAGTCCTGTGAGTATATACTAACAAGAGTGTTATATGTTACACTGAAAAAAAGCATAAAACACAAAAGGTGAAGTACACCAAAACAAGTTTGAAGACTGCTGTTTTTTGATTTGAATTGATTTCTATCAATTTACATTGGAATATCGATTTTGTCAGAGGAACTAAGGTGAAGAGGAAGACAGAGACTAAAAGCAAGAAATGCCTTATGTCATCGCATGTTTGCTATCACCAGTATTACATATCACCAACGAAAAACTGAAAATCTGCGGAATTAGCTGGAAATAGTGACTCCCGTGTGTATCAGCTGATTAGATACTGATAGACAGCTTATGCAGAAACGAAATTCATTCAACAGTTGGCTCAATTCAGCCTGGTTTCTGTTGGTGGAGGTAAGCCATGTTTTCAACTTTTACCACTATACATGTTTACTCTGATCTTTTACAGTGTGTTGTTTTTGCGTGAGCTCCAGTTTTAAAAATTCAGCTTCAAATGCGAAGTGAGTTATCACAGATTTAATTTCCAGGAGTGGGAGAGGTTTTATGGTGAGACCCCGGCCGAGTAAACCCATATAACTGATAATCTGCACCTAAATCTTGGGGTTGTCTCACATCAGCTCTCATATACCAGCCAAATCTTGTGGCTATCGATATTTATCGATTCCTTTAGCTAATCGATTGACAATTATTGAGTAAAATCCGCGGAATCGATTTCTGTCAATTTATAACGCCCTGTTTTTTTGAAATCTAAAAATGGTTTAATTTGAGTTTTTGGATCTTGGATACAATGTAAAGGATTTGTAGTTTCAGATTATTTTATTTTGCAGTGATGAATTTAATTTCGCCTAGCCTGCGTAGCAAGCGTTTCCGTGGGGTAGGAACGTTGGAACAAGGAACGGTATTTTGCCCCGCGTGAAATTGGGGCGAGAGCCCAAAATAAGAAAGAGGGGGTGGGGGAGGGGAAGGAAGGAAACACTTGCAGACAAACCCCAGGATTTTGAAAACCTCCGTTCACCAGCGAACGGGGCTCGTGAGTGGCTGGACCAGTCAAACATTATTGACATGTGTCAATCATAGGCATCAAGAAGGGCAAGCCCTCAAGCTTGTTTACACAAAATTTCTCGCCGAAGGAGGCTTTAGTCGTGAGCTTCGACAGTACGGTGGAAAATCCTGTTGTGCAATGCCGACACTTTGGTATTTCGAAAGCGCGACAGTGCGACACTATTTTCGTTATTTTCCTTCTCAGATGTTTGAAGCCTCTCCCTGCCTAAATTTCAAAGACTTTCCATTGTTTGTCTTGTCACAGGCAGTAATACACGCACCGATTTCTTCCCCTCTGGCGTGTCTCGCAAAACGCTTTTTTACTGGAGTTGGCTTTGTAGAAGTTGACTGGCTAATTTTACCTTGTATTGTCTTACCATGGGTCCATGAGCGTTTTTTTGGTTACAAAGCTGCGATAATCACGATCAAAATTAATTATTTGTAATATAATGTTTACACAGTATCCAGACGCACTGGCCTTTGATGAGTGGCTTTGCCGCTCACGATCGCAGCTTCGTCATGAAAATACAAAAAAGAAAACCCTCTGGCACCTAGGGTAACCTTGTATGATTCTTATTAGACAGAAAAATACAGTGATCCAAGATTTCAAATCTTGCGAGCACAGGGATTACAAACGCGACTTGAATGCTTGATGAGAACATGTAAATCAGTCAGGCATGAAAGACAAAGTGGGGCGGTTTTCAAAATCCAGGGGTTTGTCTGCAAGCGTTTCCTTCCTTCCCCTCCCCCTCCCCCCCTCTTTTTTCCACGCCGGTAATTCTTTGCCCTGAACCCCACGGAAACGTTTTGCTACGCAGGCTATATTTCGCCGTGATGAATTCTATATTGCAGTGACAAATTTTAGGTTCTGTCCTCGCGTACCGGTACACAAGAGCCGATACAAAAGACCAAACAATACACAAAAGCTAGCCAATGACTCCTAAACAAAGAAAGAACAATGGTTATTCCATTACCGGTACACCAGGACAGAACCAAATTTTATTTAGTCGTGACCGTTGTGGGCCAACCGTATTTATGTCATACTTACCCAGGAAACTGCAGAGCTATGGTCTTCAAACAGTCCCGTGAACCATAAGTATGCATCATTGTTAGTATCTGATTAAAAATTTCCTGCTTCATGGCCGATCGAGTTGTAAAGATTGCATCAATCTAGCGCCTATGTTCGAACCATTCCCGCCAAGAGGAAAGCAAATTTGGTAACCGCGCAATTTACTTGGTTCCCAAGACTGAGGGTCATCTTGCGCGGTCATGACGAAAATTTTTAAAACTTTGTATGGGATTTTTGGAGGAAACTAGCAGAGAAAGCTCTCTATAAAAACGCCTTATCTTACTTCCACAGCGATATTGCTTGTTTTCTGGTGATTTGCAGCGATTTTAGCGAGCTTAACTACTTCCCCGAGTGCCCTCATGCAGTTTTTTGCAGCCGCCTCTTGGGAGTACGGAAGTACGAGATGGAGATGGAAACCAGCTGAAACCTGGGAAGTGATAACTCCCTAAAATGGTATCGATTCAGCAAAAGCGATCAGGCAGACAATAAGTGATACACTGTGGAAGTAAAGTGAGGTATTTTAATTGAGAACTTGACAACGTTTTTAATTCCTAAGGGCAATCCCCCCCCCCCTTCCTTACCGAGGTCCAGCCCCTTCCACCTCTAATCGACAGTTCAGATCACAGCGGGGGCGTGGGTCGGCTGTGGCAGACACTTCCTTTGTCGCGAAAAGAATATGGACGTTTCATTCGCTTTTCTGCAAACACTCAATGAGGTCCAATTCATCAACATTTTGTCATGGACAATCCTATTGCTAGCATTTATCGTCGCAATATGTTTGATTTTTCTGCAAGTTGAATATGGACGTTATTTTAGGTCGAATTCATGGCAAAAACCGCTTGTCTGCAGTTGATGGAAGGATCGCTTGGTTTGTGCAAGAACTTCCTGCCTTTGTGATACCTTGTGTGTTGCTGTTTTACGCTCGTAAAGACGCCTTGGGATTGACTCCTAATACAATACTCCTTTCGTTATTTGTTTTGCACTACAGTCACAGGTAAGTTGGTGAATGGGAAACAGAAAGGTGGTTAGGTGGTTAGCGTCTAGGGAGGGTGCACCGAAACGCCGCCAAGCGGAGCGCACCATAACTACAGCAACAGAACCACGTGCATGCACAGAATTAGAAAACCATGCAATTATTTTTTCATGGTCAACATGGCTAGAGGCATGGGCTGAAGGTACGAAAAAAAAAAAACGATCACCCCAACAGACTCTAGCTGTATATGTACCAAGTCATGCAGCCTTAGTTTAGAGCATACGTCTTAAATATTGCACTGGGCAGCCATGTTATTATCAGTTGACACCTGTCAAACAAGGTGTCTGTTGACCAAAACATGGCCATATCGTGGGCATGGACTCAAGCAATCTTTACTTGATGTAATCAGGCTGGGTTTTTTTGGAAGCCAGTAAGCATTAACCCAGGGTTAAAAGTTAGCTGAAGTTTAAATTATTCTTGTTGAAAAATGTTTTTTCGCTGCTTATGTTTTGTGCAGTTTGAATTTATTCAGACTCAAAAGATGGGGCCCTCCCCACAAATTTATGAAACTTGTTGTGTTGGGGACTGGGGCCGACCCCGAGGACATCTTGGTCTCGTCCATCTCACAAAACTCAAATCAAAATTCTCGCTTATCCTGGGTTACCTTAATCAGGCTTTGAACAATCCGGCCCAAGAGCTCCGCTTTTAGGCTTGGCTAAATCTATATATTAATGTTGTCCATCAATCGAGAGATGTTCTCAATCTCTTCACCAAACTGCATATTATTTAGAATATATGATAGACTTTGGAGTATGTGAACCTGAATCTTGCCAGAGATGTGAGTGACCTCAGATTCCAGATAGGTTCATTCATAATAGGTTCATAATCTGCTGGTCCCTGTTTAAAATCTCTAACCCTACTGCTATCTGGAATCTTTCTCAGTACTTTATTCTGATTAACAGTTGTAATTTTCCAGGGCACTTCTTTATCCCCTGGCTGATCACAGGAGGAAAGCCAACGCCAGTATTCGTGGCATCTTTAGCATTTTCGTTTTGCACATTAAATGGATATATACAGGCAAGATATTTGACAAGATATGCTCATTATGAGACATCTTGGCTGACAAATCCATGTTTTGTTATTGGTGTATTATTCTTCCTCACTGGACACTGGCCATCAATATTCACTCGGATCATATTCTACGCCAATTTGAGGAAAACCTGGTGAAAACTGGCTATAAGATTCCGATCAGGTTAGTCATTTATTAAATAACTAGTGATTTTTTTTGTCCAGTTCATCACGTCAACCTGACACTTACGCTTTAGCCTTTATGTTCTTTCACACTTTGTAACTCACTCAAATATTCTTGTCACTTAATCTGAATTAATTATGTATGTTTCGCCTAGTTGTTATAAAGTCCAACGGTTTTTCAAATATTATGTAACTGACGATGATGTTGGCAAACATCAAAACATTCTTCTTTAAAATTAAAACATGTCGTAAACCTTTTTTAAAAATCACATCCTAAAAAAAAATAAATTTTCCTCATTTTCCACTCATTATTGAAATACGTTCATGCGGCATGCATGTGGTGTTATAACAATAAAGGGCCACAGCTCTCCTATGATTAGCCATTTTTAAATAACACCTGCAAAAAATTCCCCACGAGAGTTGCGTCTAAAAAAACTCAGAACAAGATTAACTCAGATGGTCAGTATGGAAGATGAAAGCTCTGGTTAAGGTGGCGAACACAGTTTTTGATACCTCTGTTTCATTTACATTTTTCTCTAAAACCCTTGATCTCTTTGGTCACCAAAAATGTGCAGCAAGCAAGTTAACAACACAAACTTCAACTTTTTGATAATTAAGCTGACGTATGTACCGTTGCCATGGCAACATGATCAAATATAAACAGGTGTTTAAAATCGGTTTTGTTTATTTGCAGAAAATCTAGTCATTAGATTTTCTTTATAATTTGCATGCAACAAGCTTGTAACGATACTCGCAAGTTAGCGCTATTTTAATAATAATTTAACAAACAGATCTTTAATTATCCCTCTTTGAAGGTTCACTGGCATATCTTGAATTTCCTTTGTTAAAGTTCAATTTTTTTCAATCCTCCAGTTACTTATTTCCTAAAGTATTTTCGTGCCAAATTTCGTGAAATTCTAATGAGTGGTTCTCGAGAAATAAGCGCCTCCGAGACAGTCAATTTTTCACTCAATCGCACTTTTTTCGACCTTACTACGCATGCGCTGCATTTAAACTGGGTTCTTTTAGCAACAAAGAAATAGCAGAGCTGAGTTCTTTGCATCGTTTACCTTTCTAACATACCTTTGTAATAAAAGAGTAAAACCATCAATTCAATACATTGTGTTCATTTGTGAAGAAAAAAATAGTACAGATAGCGCAGACATTGAGCAAATAAAATAATCGCTCTATTTATGCCATGTTTGTTTTTATGCAATACTTGTGCGCGCGCTGAATCGTCCGTTAGCAAGCGAGCGCGCGCCAAAACTGGTTGTTCGGCCACCTTAATGGGCTGGTGATTTAGATCACAAATGAGAACTGAATAATTTCATAATTTCATCGCTTTGTAATGTTTTTAGCAGCCCATGACTGTTCTAACTTCTTTTTCTGTCTCAGGTGGCATGTTCACTTACGTGTCTGGAGCTAATTTTTTGGGTGAAATTATTGAATGGAGTGGGTTTGCATTAGCCTGTTGGTCACTTCCTGGCTTGGCATTTCTCTGTTTTTACTGTGTGTAATATTGGTCCAAGAGCAATTCATCACCACAAGTATGTGAATCAAACTCTGCTAATCTCTGTTTGTTTGTTTGTTTGCTTGTTGATTTGTTTTCACAAGGGGACTAGTTAGCCTTTTTAGTTGGTATACTGTACTCCAAATTGTGTTCTTTATTTCACAGTGCCACTCACCACCCAGGTGTATAAATAGGTACTGGGAAACCCTACAATGGATTAGCATCTTATCCAGGGGGGGCATTAGAAATACTGCTAGCCATTTAATGAAACAGAAACTGCAATAAGATACTGCAGTATGGACCAGTGGTCTGAGGCAGACAGTACCTTTTTTTTGTTTCTAGATAATCTATCAGGGGAATTTTGACTCCAGATCTAACAGTCATTACCTTAAGTCCATCGCTAGCCCATCTTACAGGCCATCTGATAGGGTCCGGAAAAAAACTGAAAATTATGCGGAAGTTTTCGGCAATATTATGCGGAAGAAAGTGACGATTATGTGGAAAAGATGCCAGATTATGTGGAAATTTCTACAATTTAATAAAGTTGCTCCCATGGCTTTTTCCAACGTATAAAACACAGGTTAACGTCTTACCGACAATTTTAGTCCTTTACGACACGTTTGACCTTTTGCTGCCATTTGTGCACACATATTTCTTCTTTCAGCTCAATTATTCCATGGTTTTCGTTGTTGTGTTTGTCCGAAGCTTAGTAACCAGGCATTAAATCGGACGAGAAAAAACTGGACACCACTAGAAACTAGAACCCAGGCCCATCACAAGAAGACGCACGGAACGCCTGGAGGCTTAAAAAAATTTTTACGAACGAAAAGACGTGTTTTCGTTGTTGTTTTGGGTGAATAACTTCTTCAAAATGAGCAATCTCTTCAATATTTTTGCTTCTGATGATGGTAACTCAGTTGCTTTCTTGCTTATATGTAGCAATTTTTTAGTTTTTATGTGGAAAAAAATGCCCCAAGGATGCGGAGGATGCGGAAGTAGGCGAATTATGCGGATCCGCACCACCGCATCCTGTCAGATGCCCTGATTTTAAGACCACAGTGAGGAAAAAAGCTCTTACAGTAACAGATAACTGACTGACTGAGTTTATTACCTAGCAAGAAATAGCTTAATTAACCTGATCTTTTTAGATCCTATGACATTAAAATCTTGTAGTGCATTTTATATTTTAAATTTTACTCGTAGAGAATTAATTTTTATTGCGCCTTTGTTCAGTTTGTTCTTGTAAATTTCACTGAAAAGCCCCATGGGGATGTGAAATAAACATATGTATATATCGTATGTATTGATTTAAGCACTGGCTGGGGTCATTTTGTAGTGTTGTTGGTCTGGACACCTTATTCTTATATTGCAACTCTCATTCAGATGTATTAAGGGTAATATTTTTAATCTTTTTGGGGAATGAAGGTAGTTGGGTGTCAATGCATCATTATCGGTATTTCCTTTCTTTGAGTATACAAAGTGATTTTTGGATATTTTCTTTTGCAGTTGGTATCTTCAGAAGTTTGAGGATTATCCAAAGTCTCGTAAAGCTCTGATTCCATTTGTGTTATAACAAAGATCAAATACAACAAATGCATTCAAATAATATATTATTAAGGTTCTGCCTTGAACTTTTTTTTTATTTTCCTCTTTATTTTGGTGAATCATCTTGAGTTCTGTCATTTCTCCGCCTTTTTATGGGCAGCATTAATTTAGTAAATACAGCAGCATCTATTAAGTTTATGCACTTGACTTTTTCTTTTACAATTATTATGGTTACTGAGTTTTCACTTCCACTCAAAGTTCAGGGCAAGAAAAAAGTTTGTAATCCAGTTGCCCATTGGGCCAGTACATTTCAGTGTTCAGTTGCCCCCACTAAATTACATGTATTACTTACCCAATTGGTTTGCAATTAGCCTGCAAACAGGCTCTCCGTATGGGTTATTCCGAGATTTGCTTTCGAATGGTACGCGGGTGGGCGAGAGAGGGAGAGCCTGCAATGGTTTCTTGTACGATTTGAATTCTGCCTCCCTCTCGCTTGACTGACCTGTCAAGTTATCAAATTGAAATGAACCAATCACAACGAAAGCGGAAATGACCTTGTCGGACGGCTGTCAAAAATGAAACTTTTAATACACGTGCGCTTGTTTTTTACTATGAACTCAAATCCAGAAACTCAGAAGAAAACGTTTCGACAAAAAGCTGGAAGAAAAACCGCTCGATTTATAAAAGTGTTCCCTGTTGAAATTGTGCCATGCTTTGAAGGGATGACTTTCAACTTGCATCATCTACTATTACATAACAACCGAGTTTCATTACGCGAAACGTGACTCAGCGTATGGATGTTATGTATGGGTAAAAACGTTAATAGACATTTTAGCCCTTCTTTTAGCCGAAATTTTGATATTTGTGTACTAACAATAACTGACCTCAATGTTAACACCTCCATATTCTGAAAGGGGAGTGTCACGTTTTGGGTAATGAAACTCGGTCGTTGTGTAATAGTAGATGACGGCAGTAACTTTGTCACATTTCACAAAGCTGATCGTTCGCATTGTAAAAAATATAACTCCTCTGACAACGAAAGCTCGAGCCACCTGTGTTCCAGTGCGATAGGATCGGCCAAATTTGTTTACTTTTAGCGCTTCCATCTTGCTGAAGTCGCATGACACCAAGCTTTGTTTGAAAAATAAACATGTGCGAAAAAAACATTCATGCTTCACGGTTGAATGCAAATGGTAGTATTTGACATGTGTCAAGTCAAATTAGCCAATCAGCAATTTACGTTCAGAATCTGAATGTAAATACTCAAAGCATACAAGGACCATTGCAGGCTCTCCCTCGCCCGCCCGCGCGCCGTTCGAAAGCAAATCTCAGAATAATTAACCCATACGGAGAGCCTGTTTTGCAGGCTAGTGTGCAATGTTCATACCTTATCAACTAAGAAAACTACTGAGGCTTATTTTCCTTGCCTGGGCAATCAGAGATAAGTTCAATTACTGATTATATTGAATTCTCAAGCATTCTTGACAAAGTTAATTTCAAACCTCCTAAGAATGCTTAAAGCGTGTGTATTTGTTTTTCAAATCCATTTTTCTCGCTTGGGGTCAGCTTGTGAGCTTTAGTCACAATAAGTTCTCCTAAACTGTAGTCAAAGTAGTAGTAACAATAATAATGATAATGATAATGATAATGATAATGATAATGATAATGATAACGATAGTCATAGTCATAGTCATAGACATAGACATAGACATAGACATAAACAGTCATAGTCATAGTCATAATGATAATAATAGTAATACTAATAATGATAGTAATAATAACAATGATAAAAAATAATAATAACCTCTTACTAAACAAGCACGAGGGCCGTACTGGGGAATATTGGCCTGAGGTCATGGCAGGATGGACCAAGTGCAGCGAGGTCCATGCAACAAGGACCGAGGGCCAACATTCCCCAGTACAGCTCAAGCTGGCAAGGTTAGTAAGTAG
>JAHPZR010013515.1:0-19803 GCA_019787425.1 Platygyra sinensis
ATTTATAAGGACGGTAGACCTAACCGTTAGAAATAAAGCTGCGTTTTCAAATTCCTCCATGGTAGTGTGTACAGGGCCAGGGGAACTGACATTAACAAGGAATCAGCTAATGTTTCGCTACTGTATATCTGCAAAATTTAAAACATTTCCGCCTCAGCTGCGGGGAAATTATGAAAATCAGTGTACAAAGAAAGCGAGATAATTTTGAAAAAGATGGAAAATTCTTGTGAGAACCTACAGTACTGATATCTGGGAGATCAAAAGTAACAAAGTTGGTTTCCAATAGCCACGAAAAATGATTTATTTTAATGTGCCACAAAAATGCATCTTTTAGATACCTATTATATGCTATTCTTTTAATTTCAGTTTGTAGATTGTAACTTAGGAAGAAAACTGACCTTGCCATTGGACTTCTTGATGATTTCGTTCGTTCCTTTGTTTGGTCACTCGCTCCTTCGCTTTTTCGTTGGCTCGGTCGGTCGGGTGATCGGTCATTCGTTTTCGTTAACCTGGTTTTCTCTTTCTCGACAGGCTCGCCAATCCGAACAACTGTTACGTCTGTTTAAACAAGCGTTGAAATTGACTGATAACCCGCGCACTTTACCGCTGTAAGTCTCACGTCTCGGTTTGTAAAAATTGGCCTTTTACTTTGCAAAACACAATCACAGTAGATGAATATCAACCTTACACCTTACCAATGTGTTGTAGGTCATTCCGAGGCACGTTTAGCGAAGTTGTATTTTTCCAATTGGTGGAGAGATATTGTACAGCAGTTACTGAGCTTAGCTTTCCTCTTCCTTCTGGTAAGTTTCTCCAGGAGAGAGGTTTTAAAGAAATATTTTTTTCTTCTTAAACATGGTAAACCAGTCAGCTCGAGGGCTGCCGTTCAAGTTTGAAACCGTGTATGTATCCTAGATCTAATTAAAGTTTGCAAGTTTGGTGTTTGTAAGACATTAGAGAATTATTTGTTCATATACCTTTATTTTGGTTTCTGCAGGGTTTCGCACATTTATGACATCCCTGGGTTTTCGCTGCCTGGACAGAAGGTGCAAATTCATGATTTACACTGACTGCTATCAACTCTTAATTAATTTTTTTTTTTCAAATTACCATTATGATATATTTTTTTCTCTCGTAGAATGTTCTTACAGTATGTGGATAATGAAGTCTTGTATTTGAAGAAGGGTTTTATTACTCAGCTTGTTGAAGGTATGGGAATTCTATTTGCAATATCCGTACAGCAGGCAAATCAAGAAAGTTAAGAACAAGGGGACATTGGCCTGGTGTACTGTCACATTAAGCACCTTGCACACTACGCTGGGTAAATTTTAAAACGCAGTTTTATTTCTACGGTTAGGCCTACCGTCCACACTAATCCATCGCGGAAACAGAGTTTGAAAACGCCGGCTTTGCGTTCAAGTGTGGACACAAAAGCATTTTGAAAACGAAGGGTTTCGAAAACGATGACGTCACGATAATCACGTGATTTCCCTGACCTAGGTATCCTCAGACACAAATCCAAAATGGCCGGTGATTGTGGAGGGAGAACATTAGACACGTTTTCAGAGGGAAACCTCCGTTTTCACTGAATTCCTCCGGCGTAATGTAGATAGGGCCCAAGCCGGAGATTTTATGATATGTTGCTCATGATTAATCCGGCTTTGCTTGCAGAATTTGAAGGTGAAAGTCAGGAAGAAGATTTTGTTTTTCAAATCATTTGTCGCTTGAAGCACGTAAGTCTGCCAGTGTCAGTGCTTGTATGTAGAAATGTGTACAGCTAAAGCTAGTATGCGAAATAATGTTCAGCTCACTGATATAAAGGTGGTTTTTGAGACAGGAAACTGCCAAAGACGCCTTACTGCACTGGGAACATCCTTTTAAAGCCAGGTAAGTGGTATATTCCGGATGATTAGACCACTTAATTCTACAGTGTTTAATGAGATGCAGGCATTGTAGGTATGTATGGGGTATTTATGACGTGCAGACTGTGTAATTAGGGAACTTAAGCAAACCACGACGGCAACGGCAACGGGAACGTCGCCAAACAAAAGGCTTAATGAGCAGAACAATAGCTGTGCACGTGCGTTATAAATCTTTGTACATTTCTTTGCCGTCCTCTGCCAAACAACAACGTGAAATGACCAAGTTTTGCGTATTCAAGAGAACCTGGGCCTCGACGGCAAATATTTTGGATTTCCTTATGGAATTGATCGCTGGCATTACATATTTAGGTTGTGCAGGTGTTTAGACAGATTTGCGCTCTGAACGGGTTTAGTTACTTACGAAATTCGAAAGTAAAATTTAAATCCATTTTTTGCTAGGCGTCCTCCCTGGGGTCGCCGTCGTCAGTGCTTAAGTTCTCCATTATATGGGAGGGGGGAGGGGGAGGGTGATGAGATACATGATGTCTCGGTATATGTTGGGGTATAGGGGAGGCGCAGGCAGTATAGTTATATGGCAGGGTTTAATGGTGCAGGCATTGTTGGAATATTAATGTGGGTATTATACAAGAGAGAAGTGTGTACTGCAATGGAGTTAACTGACCGCTCAACCATCCGGGTGGTATCACGATTATATAGGGAAAGAACAAAGGCTTGCCTTGAGAGCCAATGAGATGGTCAAACGAGTTTCTGTGACCAGCTGGATTTGATGATTCAAAATGGCTGGCAAGTGGACGCGACTTGCTCCAAAAACATCGCGATTTAGGCCCCGTCCACAGGTATCTGAATATTTTTGAATCCGCAACTTTTTCTTTCCGGATTTAAAAATTTCCCCGTCCACACGTTAGCGTATTCGTTGCGGATTTATTATTTTCCGCTCTGGAGAGCGGATTCAAAAATATCCGGATTAGTTGGATGCGTGTTTGGACAGAAGCCGTATCCGGAAAGAAAAAGTTGCGGATTCAAAAATATCCGGATACGCGTTGACTCTCGCAGCCGTTTTTAGTCTCGTCACGTCTCGTCAAGCGTTGCGTGACGAGACTAAGAACGGCAGCGAGGGAGACTATCGTGGACTGGGCCTTGGAAGTGTGTGGATGTCCGAAATACGATGCATGTGGTTGACCTAAGATTTCCCGGGAAGATTTGTAATCTATTACCCGGTTGTGATTTTTATTCAGAAGAATCTACTCATCATTGCCCTGTTGAAGAATGCCACGCGTTTTGGTGTCGTTCGACTACGAATGTTGTACAAAACAAACGCTGCTTTATTTGTTGGGCGGGTTTCAGAGGACCCGGGATTTCTTTTTGGTGAAAGAAAAATCACTTATACATTAGACACGACGGAGTTCTTAACGTTTCCTAAATTGAATTACGAATGGAAAAGCGTTTTCTCGTATGCTGATCACTATTGAACAAGAACGAGGGAGTTTCTAGTAAACTTTCGTTCGCGTCGTCTTCGCCCATTTGACTTCTTCCTGAACCGAGTATTTAGCCATTGAGACTCTGAGGACGTTATTACGCCACTGAGAGAGGTCGCGATTTCTTTTGCTTAAAAAAATACGTCTTTTTCCTATTAAATCACACGAGAGTATGTACACTAGTTATGTTTCGTGCTAAGTAACGAAGTGATTTAGACGTGCTTGTTTGTGTGTTAAATCTCTGGGGAATAGTAAGCTATTTAAGGTTTTAGAAGTTATGTAAAAGCCACTTGAAAGCATCTCTGTCAAATAGGTGCTGTGTTTGTTTAACTCTTTGGGGATATAGTTACAAAATATTTGTTAATCCTTTCAGTACGATTAGAGCCACGGAAAGATTTCTACTTAGACGGTCTAAGTAGAAATCTTTCCGTGGTGCTGTCAGCTTGAAGATTTCTCATCACTTCGAGTTATTGTAAGACTTCTCTTAATGGATTCGCAGCGTTTGCGAGGCAGCTGTGTAATGTGCTAACTCTGTGTTCTTTTGTCTTTGTTTTGAGGTATCTTTCTCAACGGCTTGTAGAAGATTTGTTAATTAAAGACAATTCAGGAGGTATAGTCTGGATAAGTAGACCTTTGTTCGCTTTTTTCAGTGTTTTGTTAATAGTGAAATATGGTGCGCCGTAAAACTGCTTTTTATTAATTTGTGAGCCATGAGCTGTGTGCTGTCAGACTCTTAACATTCGCGTGGATGTTTTTGACAGGTCGTGAAAACTTGGAACACTCTCAAAGTGGTCAAAGAGATAGCATTCCTGGCCGAAATTCATTCACTGACCTCGGTAAGGAAAAAGTTTTTTCAGGGTTAATTTGTTCATATGGAAGAAAATTATCGTTGGTAGGAGGGTTACCTGTCGTTGTCGCTGTTTACCGAGTCAAAATTGTTCCTGTGTTTCCTGACTCGACTTGTACCTGAGAGCTGTAAACAAAAAGATGACCTCCCCTCCATAGGCCACGTTATGAGGAGTTTAAGAAAACCACGACGGCAAAGAGAATGCTGCTTAAACAAAAGGTTAAATGAGCAGTATTATGGCCATACACTTGCGTTGTAATTCTTAGTACATTTCTTTGCCGTGCTCTGTAATAAAACAACGTGAAATGACCAAATTCTGCGGTCCATGGAAAGCGTGAACCATGACAGCAAGGTTTTAATATTTATTTCAAATTTGTCGCTGTATCCCAGATTCAGTTCTGTGATAGTTTTGGCAATGATAAACAAAGTAAATGACTTTAGAGTACCGTGAAAGTCGTAGGTAAAACAGTATAAAATCATTTTTAATCGACGTTGTCCTCGGCGGCGTCATCATGGCTACCGGCTTAAACTCCCTGGTCTTGTAGGGAGTAGGAAATCTCGTTGAAAAGCCCGATAGGAATTTCTGTTCGACTTCTGATAAAAATGTTCGTGGGAATCCCAACATACATCTCGATAGGAATCCTGCAAAGATTCTGAAAAAAACTCGGCGGAATCCTGATGGGAATTTCTGTGCGAATCCAGTCAGTGAAAATCTCAGAGGAAATGTCCTTGGGACTCTCAGAGGGTAAACATTTCGAAATCCGGGTGAAAGTGATATCTTGAAGTTCTGACTGAATCTGGCGCTTGCTTTAAAGGAAGTGACACATCGTTTCTCTTACAAGTAGACGGTGTAGGCCGACGGTGTAACTTTCAATGCGCGCTGTCTTGTGATTGATTTATTTAATTATCTCGTTATTTCAGAGTCACAATCAGACGCTGATTTAGATGCATTCCGACCTATGGCAACTCTAATGGCTGCACTGAGAGAAAGTGGTAAGCTTAGGCTAAAATGAATTGTGAAGAAAAAAACTTAAGTCTATTCTGTGATGTGATGTGTGAAAATCTTGAGGTCCTGAGGATGAAACAATGAAGAGAGTTGTGGATAGTTCATGTTAGTATATACACACTCAGTGATCTTGGTGTTTTAAGCAATCTGATTGGTTCGCTATCTCTGGCTAATGAGCATTATTCACCCCCTACCGAGTGAATAATGCGTAAGCCAAACAAAAATAAAGCATACTTTGAATAAAGCATACTTTTGATTCACACTGATTTGAACGGTGTTTAAGGACCATTATTCTAGACTGTCAGGAGGTTTTTTCGAAGATTAACTATAGATTTTCCATGTTCAAAGATTCTGTAAATAGTTTCGCGAATTCGCGTATGCTTTGTACAGCTTGCACGTTTTCCACGCATGAATTGAGAGGTCAATTAAATCGATTTTTAATGGTTTCCTTCTGAAATGTTGTTGAGATCACTTCCTGTGTATATACTAAAACAATTTCGCGGCGAGGTAAATATTCTGCCACTATTCACCGAGATTGAGAAGAATAATTGTTAATTATTAGTTAACAATAACGCTAACATTGAATAAGATTACCAGCCGCTGTTGACTAGAAAGGAGCCCGCGCTTTTCCTTCCGGATTCGTGTGAGCGGCGGAAACGGAGGCTATCATTGTTCAGATGCGAGCCTCTTTAGTTTTTTTCGCTCAGCTGTCGTTAACTTAAATCTAGGCTATTCGAAATAGGGTAGTAAGGGATTTAAAAAAGCGAAACGTTCATCAATGGGTGAAGAGTCTGTTAATTGACTCTGTGTTCTTAGAGGAGATGTCTGTGGTGAGGAGGTCGTCAGTATGCCCGTTGTTTTTGCAGGTTCTAGTTTTTTGCGCTTTTTAGTCTTTTTTTTTCCGCGATCCCTAAATTTAAGTTTCCGCAAAAATATATATACTGCAAGAATTTTCTCCGCTAATCTTTACTCCACTGTCAAAATTACATATACAAAACCCCGAATGTAAAATATTGTTGATGCCATTTATTTAAACCGATAAAATAGCTGTTATTGGAGTTGAACCTTCTATCAAATATTCCTTTATTTAGAAAGGCATACAAACGAGGCGAAAGGGTCAATATAGTCCAGTCCCTGAACTCTCCTTTCTTCCCGCCCCCTATAGGGGCTGAACCCGGGAGAGCGAGAAGAGAGTCCAGGATAACTTGCATGCGCATGCTCAGAACGCCGCCATTTTTTCCCCCCAAATCGGGGGAAAACCATATTTGGAAGTAACTTCCAGACTTGGCTTGTGGCGCGATTTTCTGAATGATAATATACAAGCAACAATTTCTCTATTCAGATTGGTGAAAAACATGTCAATTAATCACAATTATTCTCTCACAATCGGAAAATTACTTCCCGCAAAAAGCAAAAGTTATCGATCCGCAAAAATTATCGTGCCATACGGGATTAAACACGTTGTATGGAATATTTGGTGTCAAGTGTTACAATTTAGGCAAGTGGTTTTTCTTCTGGGGTTCAGTAATGCTGATTTGTGTTCTTGTAAACATGTTATGGAGAATGAAAGAAGTTGAAAGCAAATATGTGTTTATATTTGTATGATTTTTCGCAGCGGCAGCTGACAGTAACAGGCAGCTTGTGTCCAAAGCAGAACTGGACTACATCGAGGAACGAGCTTTACTAGAGACTCAACGAGAAACAGTCGGGAGCCTGGGGACGATTCCGTTTTAGCAACGTGAAGAATATGTTACCCCTGAGCTGGAAAATCTCTTAGAAAGAATGGCGCGGGGTCACACCAGAGATGTGCTGTTTATTTGTTACTGAATCGCCGTAAAAATCGACGAAAGAGAGCTTTAGCAATGACGACGGCGACGCTGACGACACAATCTGTATTTTAACTTCGAATTTCGCAGTTGTATAGATCTGTTCAGTGGGCCTATTGGTCTAAAGTTTCCTCAGCTCTTTTAAGTGTTAAATTTACGTGGTCAAGTGATTATTGACATGTGCTAGAACCCTAAGAAAATAGTCGGCACGCTTCAAACCATTGCATACAGAGAACTTATGTTGTTAGAGAGTTCATTTTCGCTTTGATTGAGTTAAAAAAGAAAAACAAAAATGATAACCAGGAAGAGACCAAGTAAACAATGTTTCATGATCTTCCCAATGCGGGAATCAGGAAGTTCTTGGTTTCTTTTAAAATGCAGGAAAACGACTAACCTGCGTGAATTTTCATCTCCAACTGGATACTGTTACCAAGCGACTCGAAAGTAAATAAAACAAAATGAAATTGAATTTCCTTCGCAGCAAAGTTATAAACTAACTACCCTCAATCTTAGTCTGCGCTCCGTGAAAAACAACGCATTTGCAGACTGCGGGACGTAAATGCGCTGAATTTTTTGGAAGGTGTGTAACATTGAAAGAGCTTAAATTTAACTATTGTATATTTCTCGTCAATGTAATGTCTTGAAAAGCTTGTTTAGACTGGTAATAAATATGATTGTGTTTATTAGTACCGAATATTTAAATTATTGCCCATGCGGTTTATAAAAGCGAGACAAAGAGTAACGAATATTTTGTAATAAAGTTTGAATTGTTCATAGTTTTGTTTGTTTTTCTTTGTCTCGGAGACTACAGTTGGTCTTGAACATTTACATTTTTTAAATTAAAGATCGAAATCCGGCACTGAAAACACTAAATATCAATGGTATCTTATCTCCCGAATATCAACCAGCTTGGACTGTAATTATCAAGTATTTAACCTTTTCTTCACTACTAAGGAGAAAAAAGCTTTTGTTATTTCCATGTTATATTTGGATAAGCTGGCTTATCTTGTGAAATGTTTTTGAATCCAAATTTCATTTTAATTATGAAGACAGTGGCTTGTTTTGAGAGGAATTTTTCTCTAAAGAAAAGACTCAAAGAATGGCTTTAATAACCTTGTAAAAATTTTCTTGAGTATGTTCGCATATAAGTCGTCATATTGCTTTCTTTATAAAATTTCAGACGAGGGTTAGTAAAACTGATTCAACTTTGGAAAAGCAAAAGTAACTAATTTTCAGTATAATAAACATATTACTTTTGCATTTGTGAAGCCATTTCTACTCCACAAGAAATTGTTTGCTTAGTATTACTTCCTTGGAGACTTTTTTTGTCTCCAATCACTAAGAATTTTCACCTCATCCCAGCGAGAAATTTCATTAACGCTGAGGACAAATGTGTCTGATAAGGTGGTTTTCAGTTGGTGGTCCTCGCAAACAAAACGTAATTGATAAAAGGTGTACATCGAGAAACCGCAATTAGCGCCCGCGTGCGAAGACGACTGGCCGGTTGAAAGAAAAATATTTGTAAATTATCTCCCTCGTGAGGCTCGAAAATAAAACTCGTGTAGCTTGGTGATATGGTCATAACACTGCCAACTCGATCGCGGTGACATTGAAACGACTTCAGTGTACAGCGAAAATGTTTTTGCTGGATAAATCTCAAACGACTGTAAGTATATTCTCAGTGGCTTTTCTAGAAAAATCGTTGTGTGTTTTAATAGAAGGATTATAGCGTATTTCAAATTTTGAAGGAAAACGGTAAACACGAGTTTCTAGCTCCCTGACGGTGCTACGAAGCGATGTGATCCGTCTCGGCAATTCTTTCAGAGATTTAATGACAACACAGAGAATTGGAACCGATACTTTTCTCATTGGTTCATTTAGTAGTGGAACTAATGATCATTCGGTGATTTGGCGATTTCAGTGTCCAGTGCCGGTACACAGCATTATAAAGAGGCACAAAAAAAGCCTAATAAACCCTCGCGAAGTACAGGCTTAGCTTAACACCTTACGTACTTTTAGTTCTTCAGTTGAAAGCTGTCGCAGGATCTGATATGATTCCTACATCTGGCCGGACTATACGCCTTTAGTTGCTTTTAGTATAATAACGGTTACGGTTTATCCCTGCTGTCATTCTTGTTCTCTATGATGGAGTCTCATTTTTCGAGCACCCGGGTTTTAAGGCACGGTCGACACTTAGGACGTTCGCGAGAAAACGTTCCAGTCGATAGATTCTTTTAACTTTTTACAGCAGTCAGATAATTAGTTACTTATGCCAGAAATGTAAAAGAAAATTGGGGGTCAGTGACTTTATTTCAGAGCGCGTGGAAAACTACCCTGATCTTGAAAATTGGCGCACGTCATTCAGCGTGGTCTACAGGGTTTTATACTTAAAAATATCGAAGGTGAGTCAACGGAGGCAAACGATCTTAGTCGTATTTTGTAAAACGTGGGTCTGTTGCGTAATTAACTCCAATGTTGCCAACATTTTCACAAAACTTAACCCTTCAAGAGGCATTTAAAACCGCCGCACAGATAAAGGAAGAGCTAAAAGTAAAGAAATTCGATGCTGCATCTTTCTAAAACTTCAAACTTCTTTTCGAAAGATTTTCTTTATTTTTGCGATAAACGTATAGAAAATCGATAGAGAAATTGATCCATCAAAAGAAAAATAGGGTTCACCGAACGTCCAAGATCGTTAAATCCAGGCAAAACCATAGCAATGACCATCTGCTCTATCATTATTTATTTTATTACTTAACGCGCGCATGCGTACATGACGTAGCATGTGAACTTGCTTGTGCAGTAAGGATGCGTAGAAACAATTAGCGCGAACGTCCTTAAGGAGTCTAGTTAGTTTGGTCACGTATAGAACTATCTTTTAATTGAAGGAGAACTGAAAATAATAGTTTAACCAAGGTAGGAAAACACCAAAGAGATAATAATAAACCATAAAGGTACACGGATGGGGAAGATTAACACAGATTACAATCACAAGCTTGAAAAATATTTAGGACAAACTTTTCATGATGTACTTACATCGACGTAGCTGCTTTAAGTTGCATGTTACAAATCAAAGAAATTTTTGAATGTTTTCTCTCTTTCATAGACCCTTTGCATAAATGGCGCCTAAATACTTGGTACATCCTTAGCCTCACATTCATGTGAAATTTCCTTTGTCTTGAAACATGAATGTGAGGCTAAGGATGTACCAAGTATTGTTATTCAAATTAAGCCGCCATTTATGCAAAGGGTCTATTACTGATATTGTGGGAGGCGTGGTGGCGAGCGGTCTGGGTTCGAGCCCTGGTCGGAGACACTTCAGTCTCACAGTGACTCTCCGTCTCCAGCCAGGTGTAGAAATGGGTACCGGCGAATTTAATGCTGGGGGGTAACCCTGCGATATATCAGCATCCCATCCAGAGTAGAAATACTCCCATTTGGTTCATGCTACTGAAACCGGCATATATATTAAGCTCCGGCCTGATGAGCCACTTGGCTCGTATGCAGGCTTAAACCTTCCTACCACTACTAAAATGTGATGAATTTTTAGTTAGAGGATCTGAAGGAAGTATCCCAAGCTGCACGGGAGGCTAAGCTGGATAGAGAACTGTTGCGTTTTGAAGAGGAACTGGAATTGTTTTTAGCTGATAAAGATCTCCTCTTGGAAGATCTTTATCGACGGTTGAAACACATTACCTACCTCTGGAGATCTTGGAGATGCCAGAGATTGCGTGACGTGTCAGTAACGCAGCTCGTGTCCGCCAAACAGGTAACCGGCACAGGCCGACTTTCCTTTTTTTAATGTTCAAGGTTATTTAGAGTTAATTGTACAACTCAGATCTCGAAATAAAATAGAAACATTATTTTTAAAATATATCGTAAGATTTTTAGGCTAAGAGGAACTGGTTCCCAAATTTTTGATTTACAAAATTGAAATGCCCTCTGATCTGTCCATATCTACTGTTGATGGTTTTGGCGTATAGAGGTCTGATTTGTATTGTGGTGATGGATTTCTGATTCTTACGTAACAACACCAGAGAAAACAACTTGAAGAGGCACAAGAATGAGCTAGAAAATACATTCAGATCTCTGTGTGTAACAAATCTACGATCCACTCATTAACTCCCCTGTAGATTGAAGACCTCTTATATTGGGAACAAAGCCTTCCTGGAAAAAAGAAGACAGCAACAAAAGCAGAAAACATCAAAGATAAACAAGTAGATGTATTGATCAGATTTCTTCAAGCTTGTCAAGAGTCCAAACAACTCTACGAACAATTCTTTTTCTCGATTTACAAACCTCTTCACCAATCCTTCGATGATGGAAAGGCTGCTCCCATTGCCGACGTACTGGGGCGAGTTCTCGATAAGTGGAGTTCACTCCTCGAACCAGGCCCAATCAAACACAGAATGCTAAGTGCAGAAAGCTCCGAGGCAGTCCATAACATGAATCTGTCTAGTAGACCACGTGACACACAGTTCAACCTCGTTCTGAGGCTAGTCCCAGACTTTGCTGTGAAAGGTTACCAGGCTCTTTTCCTTGCAAAGCAGTGGAGAGATATCCTGGGTTTTTCTGGTTACCGCAGAGAACTAAAATTCATTTACAACAAGAGAAATTTGGCCTGGAGGCGTCCCCCGCGACAACCACTTGGCAAAGAACCAGCCGAATTTGCCGCCATTCCTTGTGACGTATATCAGAACCTAGAAAGAAAGCTGACACAACCAATTAAATCCAAAGGTCACCTGACAGGTGAATCACGTGACAATGTAACTGACACCAGCGAAAATTGTAATTACACGGTTGAAAGCGACGCAAGAACCAGTGAAAGTGGCATAACTTCAAGTTTATTTATTCAAGATCCAAGCCAGCAAGGAATCGATCATTTAAAGACAGAGTTGAAACGCGAACAAATCCGAGTGCAACAGATTAGAACAGAGATTCTTCAGGGACAAATTTCATCGCAGTATACAGCAGAAAGGCCGATGGTAAGGCCGGTGTTAGACCGGCTTGATGCCGCAAAGGCCAAGTGTCGGCGCTTAAGAAATGAAATTCTAAAACAAAGCACCCAGTCTAGCTGTTTGAATGACAGACTATATTCAAGATGTTCGTTTCAAACAATTTCGGACTCTTTTGTCTCTGAGAGGATTCGATCAGTTACCAGACATCTGCTGAATTCACGCTATAGCGCGCAAACACGTGAACAGAGAGAGATTTGCGCTTGTCTAAATTGTGTTCCTAAAATATAGTTAAACAATAACGTTTAATATTCTGGGCATAAATGTGTTTTGGGCCCGACTAAGACTCATGTTAGCTCGAGTCACTAGGCAGTCCGGGCGGCGGAGCCCGGGGAGGGAAGGGGTGGGGGGGCTACAGTTTCAAGCAAAACATACATAAAATAATAATTTTACAAATATCTCCAGACTTCCTACACGGTAGCGCCCTTGGCGCTCGCTTATAAGCCCCCCCCCCCCCCCCCCTCCTAATTCGAAATACGCTCTGCTAGCCCTTCTAGGTGAGGGTTGGTTTAAATGAGCTCTGATGAGGTCCAGAAACATATCTATGTCCAAGAACATGAACTGTGTTACTATTATTATCACTTTGGAGGTCTTTGAGAAAACAAAACCTGAAAAAAATCAAAACAAAACAGTCAGAACAATTACACGGACGTCGAAGAGTTGATGCCTTTATTTTTTATTTTAATTCCTCAAGAAAGAAAGAAATTACAAAATCTTGCCATTTGAGTTTTATTAAAGCCATGAAAAGAAAGTTCGATAATTTATCGTTGTAATCTTGTTAAGTGTTGAAATTTCGGCGGGCTCCCGCCGAAATTTTGACTTTTTAGTCAGTAGTGCATTCCAAACGAGTGAACAACCCGGCCGGAACTTTTTAATGCGCACGCGCACGATGCAAAACCGTGATGTCCTTTCATTTGCAACGTTGAGAAATTGTCGAGACCCAAGCGATCCATTAAGATCACTGATCATTTTACCTGTACCTCAGCCAATGTCATCTACTGTATAGCTTGCACTCTTTGCAAAAAGTTATATATCGGCGAAACAGTTAGACGACTAGGCGACCTATTCCGAGAACACCTTCGCGACGTAGAGAAAGACGACAAAAATGCGTCTAAATTAAACCGTCGCTAGACACTTTAATCTGCCGAATCATTCTAAGCAACATACGGGAGTCTGCGGCCTCTCCCTGCATCAAGGAAGCACGGAAAGCCGCAAAATTCTAGAAAAAAATATTTTTCAAATCGGCACTATTAATCCTCACGGTATCAACAAACGCTTTTCATTCAACTAATTTATTCTGTTGTTTTTCACGTTGCCAGGCACCAACCAATAGCGTAGCTCCTTATTTCTGTTTATATTTAAGAAATAGAAAACATGTACCGTGTTTCTATCGAGTTATACAAACACGAGTGGAAGTTTGGGAGAACGAGAAATGCTGTGGGAACACGAGCCGCAGGCGAGTGTTTCCACAGCTTTTTCGAGTTCTCCCAAACTTTCACGAGCACCATAGTTTCTTTCAGTAGAAACTTACCCCCTTTATTCCGCAAAATCCGCCAGAGTGCCCGACAAAGTGATAATAGCATCTCGTTATCAGTCTTTTTACGGACTGGCTCATAAATGCTGAAATATTACGCGAGCATGAGGCATGCATTTCTAGGTTCATAATCCACTAACTAGTATTTTCATTTAAGTGTAATACTCGTAGAGGCTTTTACCAATCTCGAACATTTAAAATTGTCCGTATTTTTATTTGTGTCCCAGTTAATTGCAGTATGCAGTTGGTCACTTGTTCATGATAGGAATCAGAGTCTCTACACTCAACAAATTAAACTGACTTCTCCTGGATTTAATTAAATTCCTAAATAGTCATCATCCGAAACTCCAAACGAAGCGCGTTAACGTTGTCTAAGCGGGGCTAAATTTTAGTCAGCAAAGGTTCTAATCTTAAATATCACATCACGAATGCAAAAAATCATCGTGTGATACCGGTGGAACACAGTATTTGCGTCGCGTCTGTAAGTACTTGTTAGGCGTCAGCCGCATTCTCGCCGCAAAGTAGAGATTAACAGACCAAATTGACGTAGTATGGTCACGTTCTTTTAACGTAGAATAATTAAACGCCCCCAGAACTGCGTCAAAAGATTTAAAGGTAAATATAACGTCAAGGTAAATAGAACAAAGATGTTTGAAAGCAGTGCTGACGGAATGTGAGAAAATGTATAAGCAAAGGCGCTTTGTAATGAGTGCGAAAACAAACAATACGAAAAATCACTGCTGTTTTCGGCTTATACGCATTCTTGACTCGACAGGGATTTC
Source organism: Platygyra sinensis (assembly GCA_019787425.1). Lineage (NCBI taxonomy): Eukaryota > Metazoa > Cnidaria > Anthozoa > Scleractinia > Merulinidae > Platygyra > Platygyra sinensis. The sequence continues at coordinate 14,369 of JAHPZR010013515.1, forward strand.
ACGGACGTCAGAACTTGTTTCTCCATTGGAATCGTATAGACTCAAATAAGCCGCACTAAGCTGCCTTAATTACAAGTGTTTTAGTTAGTAACCTACTGAGGATTGAACTGTGTTATTTCAAAAACAGGTCCACAGGTATCCCATTCTTATGCTGGAGCCGGATTTTATAAAATGAGTATTATAAACGTTTTCTAGAAACCAGAATGCGAAGTTTTCAGTGAGTATTATTTTGCTGGTGCAATTAATTGATGTTGAATGTCAGTGCAAGCACTGGGTTTTGCTCAGTTTATAACGTACCTCACTGCAATGTATTCCATTTAAAAAAATTTGCCTCCACTCCCACACAAACGTTGAAATCACGATCTTGGAGTGTCTGTGGCGGTGCCAATTCAAACCAAACTCCAGTTGAATGGTAAAAATGCAAGTCGAGAATTAAGGAGATTAACAATCTTACACAGTAAATCTAAACTTCTAATCTTTTAAATGCTTTAATCTTTGCCTTTGTAAACTTCTCCAAATTAACACTTCTTAGTGCTGTAGTCACTGATGAGGACTGTAAATTTGAGAGAAGGATTAATCTTTCAACCAAAAATTTGACTTGGAAACTACTTGATTTATCTTTGCACTGAATTAAAAGTTAGTAGCAATGGACACACTTAAGTTGCACTCTTGATCTCGGATAAGCCAGCACTGTTTGGAGCAGACAACAACAACAAAACATTTAATATGTTGTACAACCTAAATCGATGAATAAGTGTGGGTGGCACTCAGGACGTTTTATGAAGGAATAGACAATATTAATACCTCGCACCTTTGGTCAAATAACTAATGATTATCTACTAAACCAAATGCATCAAAGGCTGTTGTTTTCAGCAGCTTTTTCGATCAGCTTAGTCAGGAATGGATTTGCTCTACTTTGAGTCTGTAAATACGGTTGTGATTCTACTAATTTGGCAACGTTCCGAGCTGAGCCAGCAGGTGTTTTTTAATTTTCGCTTTCTTTTACATGTACCGCTGAGGCATACTTTTACAAAAATTCGGTAACATTGCTTGGTTCGTGAAAACTATTTTCTCAAAAGAACGACAGAGTGTTTTCGTGGTCGGTACATAATGTTTGTCGCCGTATTTTCCGAACCAGGTTGGTGGAGACAAGGTAATACTCGTTTAGTACAGACAATAAGCTTATTACAGTTCCCAAGATTAAAAGACAGTAATCGAGAATTAACATGAGGCTTTTTGTCCCGCTAAATCACGCAAAGTCGGAACTTATCGATTGAAATAAGCCGATACAGGAAGTTGCCGATTGGTGCATTCTCTAGTTTCTTCATGCCTGACGAGTTTGCTCATTAACGTGTGCTTAAAATCATCACTTGACAGTGTTCAGCTTAATCCTAAGAAAAAGTCTCTAAGCCCCACCCAGGCTAAAATCTCCTTATTTTCACAACTTACGCCCATTTTCGATTAAAAAAATGTTTATGTCTGCATACGTGTTCATAAAACTCTGCTTCTTGGTCAAATAACGTGAATACTTTTGGGTATAAGTATTCCAGTGGAAACTTTCGCGTGCAAGGTTATTCCGTAGGAGATTCTGTCAGTTGATCAGGTAGGAGCAAAGCCAGATTCAATGTTCTGATAGTTAGGTTTACACAGATTCATATGCTGTCAACACAAGTGCGCCAGCAGCTAGGGAAATGATTTTTCAGGCAATGTTGACGACAGCTTACTCAAGTTCATTCATTCTTAACCTTTCCCGCCCAGTCCTTAACAATTTTGTATTTTGTGACAAGTCATCTTATTCAATCAACGCTTTCTTCATAGTTTTTGTAATGGAATATTAATTAGTCGTACGAATGTACTGCTGGAGTCATTTGAGAGAAAAACGTGACACTAACTGATCATACCACTGCCCTTGAGTATAAAACCAGCCGAGCAATAAACACGCAAGCAAAACGGTTTTCATCCGCTACACAAATACAGCTCTGAACATCAGAAGAAACACTGCTGGTTATATATATATAGTGTATTAGACTCTACCCCCTTGAAAAGCGGATAATTTATTGATTATGTTATTCTAGCGTCAAGAGATTGCAGTCAAATCAAAAGAACATTGTACAATTGATTACAGGAGCAGATGTAAATTACTAAATTCATAAGAGGCAACACTTTTTGCAGGTTATTACGAAATGATAAAAATCGTGCAAAGGGTTCGTCAGTTCAAAGAAGGTTCCAGACTCATGATTGAAAGTGGGTTACCGCAAACTGAGAGGTTTTCATCACTCAAAATTATAACTTCCTCAAGCGAATTTTAATTACCCTTCTCATGATTTGCCGTATTTCTTAATTACTCTCCTGTCCGTCGTCTTTGCCCATTTAATGCGTGCAGCTAAAATAAGTAGGTAGGACATCGTTACTCATTTGTATCACGCCCACATTCGTGAACATCACATTAGTTTTATTTTCAATGTCTTTGCGACTATCATAAAATGTGGTTAGTGTTGTTATTTCAACAATTTAGTTCTGTCAGCGGATTACAACCTTAGTCTGTTGTTTCCATCCGCGGCGAGCAGAAACTTGTTTATTTTCCGTTCCGCAGCTCAGTTACAGAACTAGTTGCTTCTTGCACTGTGATACACCATTACTAGTCAGGACACTGATGGAAAAGCAGCAACAGCATTCCTCCCAACTGCATCGCTTCGCATAGTAAGCTAAGAATTTTGATCGTTTCCTTAAGTTGCTGTGAATAGAGGGTCACTTGGTATCAAATTTAGCTCAAAACTGCGAGACATTTGGGAAATGTTACCTCATTTTATTCACGAATTAAAAGCCTTGTGAATGCAGAATGCTACATCTAAAATAAACCTTTCGCTGTAAAAAAACGTGGGATCACTTCTCACTGTCAAAAAAAATTCCATAATGAAACATATGAATTAAATTTCCATCATCCAATAGACTGCTGTCATTTAGCGAACGCAATACACGATATTAAACAACACCTTAGTCCGGTTTCAAGTTTGTTTAGGTTTGTTTTGAGTCTCTAAATCACGAAACGAAAATACCATTGACTAAATATTGAGCCTGCGGTTTATACTTCAGCGATGATCAGCGTGGTTGCCACTTGACACGAATCATTACCGAGTGTGGAACTATAATGCCCATTCTTATAAACGAACCTACAAATGACACTTCTCTTGAACTTTTGCTGGTTCAAAACTTTCAAGAGTAAATTACATTCTGTAAAACACATTCCCAAACTCATTAATAATTCATCAAGTTTAAACAAAGGAAATTATTACAATAATGGTGTTTGTATCTTAATTAGCACAGATTTTTGCGATTTTATTTCTCCGTACAGTATTTCCTTAGTTTTAGTTCCGACCAAGAAGATCTCATTTACTCGATACAGTGTTCGATCACATTTTCAAACACCTCGAACTTCGTCAAAAATACTCCGCAGCGCGTGGTATATTCAACTCCCTAGCTTCCATCGAAGAAAATGTGGTCAAAAACAGTCTTACGTGTTTGATGTAATACATCAAACACGAGAGACAGTGTTTCATCGGGATATCTAAACACCGAGAAGAGAGTTGAAAATATGACGCGCAGCGGAGTGTTTTTGACGAATTTCGAGGTGTTTGGATAGCCGATGAAACACTGTCTCGAGTGTTTGATGCATCTTCTCAATCGAAACAAAAACTAAGGTGCAAGTAAAAGCATCAAAATCTATGTTAATAAAGACCGGGTATCCAAACCTCTTTTACGAGTGTGATTTTCTTTGTTTTAAACTTGATGAATTGTTAATGAATTTGAGAAATGTATTATTCCCGTTCAGGCTCGAGGAAGCGGTTTAGCAATGTGTTTTTAATCAAATGCATCGTTTCATCAAACGTGATCTTGGAGCCACAACTTACGAGCCGAATAGAGTTTTTCTTGGCAAGTATTTCTTGTGGTTTACACTCAATTATTCTCTACATTCTGTTATGTGGGTATTTTAAATCTCATAGTCGTATTATTCAGCGTACTTCAGTGGTTTTCGTGAGAAAATTATTCAACCCAATGGAGAACTCTTATTTAGAGATTATTGTTATTTGTCAAGTTGAATAACAAACAGAGTTTGTTTTGACACTTTCTTTGATATTTAGAAATCAATTTACCCCCCTCATCAATGGGGACACAAAGGACTGAAATATGTTTCACTTTGAACGAACCGATCCGGTCGGCTGCGGCACGTTCATTTGCTCGATGAATTGCTAGGAATGAGTGATGTTTTCAGTAATTCTGAGCTAATTACGCGGCAAAGTTTACGCCAGCACCTTTTTAACTCATTTACTATTACCTGGGCAAACCATAAAACTATTCGATCTGCGATTCAGTGTTTTGCGAGTGTTGAATGATTACATGTAAAAACTGACCGGTTAAGCAGGAAAGTGTTTTGCCCAAACTTTTCTCGAGGAATGCTTCGAAATTGCATTCTAGCTGGCCCTATACCAAAGATGGAAAGATCAATTGTCTTCTCCTCATGCCATAAAATCTTTCAGTGTTATTTCTGATAATTAAGAGGCTCATCAAAACGATGTTGAACTCTCAGTCTCTATAAGTTACCCACTGGTGATGTTGCAACGATAAAAAGTTTCAATTTTTATCAGAATGTGAAACTCTGAATACAGTGTAGCTATAATTGTGCTGAGAATACAAGTGTTAAAACAAGTCGGGCACTTTTGAGAACACTTGTTTGATAATGATCCAAATATATATCCTCTTAATAATTTCATACATTGTCTTACACAATGATTTGGACGCCGCTGTGAACAAATTCCTTTCAAATGCCAGCTACCAAACAGTTGAATCAGATATTCACTCTACGAAAAGTATCACAGTTCACTTCGAATTTCTTGAGCTATCCTATTTCTCCGATTGCATTCAAACAGGTTTTACGACGCAGTTTGCCCGTGGAACGCGATGTATAAAACAGGTCTCTGCGTTACTAGGTAACAGCGCTCATACATATGCACGAACCCCACTCAAGTGGGGTTTCGCACAATTACACACTTTGTCCGTGTTGAAGTCGTCATGCGTTATTTACCAGTCAGTAAGAAGACATGTGATATCTACCATAGTCGGAAGATGCAGCTAGCGCTGAATCCGCTCTAGGAGTTTAGTTTCTGATTTGAAGGAATTAAAACCCTTAATGTGACCTTTCTCTACGAGTTTCCGGGCCTAACATAAGTCAAGTTCATGCATTTTCTGATTTGTACATACTTTCCAATCAGCTCGTTATACTGAGAAGTATTTTTCTTGCTATTGCTATCTCCAGTTTTAATGACCACGGAGTCAAAGTGGCGCCTTATGGCGTCCATAGTGAATCGAATTCGCGCATCAGTAAACATCGAGTGGCATCAAATCAAACATGTGCGATGACTGAAAATTTTCAACTTTTA
>JAHPZR010013516.1:0-5000 GCA_019787425.1 Platygyra sinensis
TTCTTCGACAGAAACACTCTATTGTTTAAAGATATAGTGAGTAGCGTAGCCAATCAGAGAACAGCATTCGTGATAGAACGCTAGTAGATTTATACTAAAATTTAGTGGTGAACTATAATCTCAGTAGCAGTGTACCCTAGTTAACAAAATGATCGCCGCTTCTTGGTGTTTTCGAAGGACCTTGAAGAGGATTTAGATCAAGTTTTGAACGATCGACTAGTAGATTTATACTAAAAGAATTTAATTATTCGCTCTCGATTTCTATGTGTGATAGTTGACTCGCGCTCCGCCCTCATCAACTATATCACGCAATGGAAATCTCGAGCTCATAATCTAATTGTTTAGTTGATTGATCAAAGATTTATACACTTTTAAGAGTACCACATTTTCAACTTGACCTCAGTCAATCTCTCTTTTTTTCAGTATTTTAACAAAATTTCTTGTGTCTTTAAATACCATAATGACTGTAAGTTCACTGTTCCTCGTCTGTCTTTCTGGAGAAATTAAATAAACTCTGGGGAAAGAACTAAATGCACACCACACACAATCTCAATTCTTAAATGATAAATGAAGACATAATTAACGAAATAAGATATGATTGAATCACAATGCTAAGAATAAAAGTTTCATAAGCTTGGTTGAAACGTTAGTTTTGTTTTAATTCGAAGTCAACTGGGAAACAGAAGATAAAGGCAATGTTATCGTTTTTAGTAATTTGTTGAACAAACACAAAGTCCAATATTGGCGCATGTTGCACCAATCAGTAACTTGAGGTTTTTGTTTCGTATTGTGGATAAATTTGTTTGTCTTAAAGCAGCAGTTTCTTAAAATTGCAACACTTTAAAGTCGACAAGTTTTGGGCAGAGAGTTGGAGTACCAGCAGCGTGTGTCAACACTTCAATTAACATGGTTAGTAGAATTTCTTTCTTTGTGTTTTGCTTCTCAGGACATTTTTTTTATGGTGGTCGATGGCGGGCGGTAAAAAAATGTCAAGCCAAAATACCTACATGCTGTTAGTAACAAAAAACAAAAAGCTACTGAATGGATAGAAAACATCTGTAGAGAAACGGTTTTCTGTCAAATTCTGACACTCGTAGCTACCCAACAAGGCCCCTCTACCGCTTTTTAGAATAGAATTCTATGACGTTAAATTTTAGCGGCTTGCATAATGAGTGGTGTCAACTTAGTGTATTTTGGCTAGTATTCGTTAACTCAGTTTTATTGCCGCAGTATTGAAAAGTCAAAGTTGTCAACTCGTAAAGGCTGTGAATTCTGAGTGATTTGATCTAAAACATATAATTTTAACCCAAAGTTTAGAATTCTACAGCGAAATCAGCTGTCATAGAAAATATGCATAATTTTATGTATGAAAGAAAACTGTCACAGCCCATATCGGGCCCTGCTTGTGCGCTCGGTTGAGAAGCAGATGAGACTGGTCACAAATTAACGTAAAGTGATCATTTCTTTAGCACTTTGCCGTGCATACACAGGAAGTACTAGTAAAAAAAACCTTCAGTGACATGATTTTGATCGTCTTCATTCATCATATCAAAATTAACGAAACATCTTTCACATCAGTCTAACGTTTATATGATCATTTGTAGTCTCGATTTGGTCAATCTTTAACGTTGTGTAGCATTTATTTTCTTTTTAGGACTCGATTCCTGAGTGCCAACTCGAAGGTACGTTAAAAACGTGAAGGTCTTGAAGGAACTTTGTCAGTAAGCAATTGAGGTGGATGTACTCGCTTCAATCGCCTATTTGTCAACAGTGTCAACTAATGTAATTAGACAAAGAAAAGATAATGACGATCTATATCAGTGGCTGATGTCTTAATAAATGAATGGGGTCGATAAGAACTTACAGCACATTTTGAATGATCAAAAGTATTTTTCTACTGTGAGTTTTTTCAAGTAGTTTATAACTACTAAACCATTTCAGAATATTTGAACCCAAGGACAAACTAAGGAATCTCAAATCGTATATGAGCTATAACATTTCATTTACTTCTATATTCCTCTTTTTTCGTGTACTACTACCAGTTAAGAAGACTCGCGAAGAAAAAATTGCATGACCAACTCCTCAATCGTCTTTATAAGAATTCTTATTGCCATAAAATGGTAAACGGCAGTCCAAACATCAGTCATATCCGGCTAAATTTCAGTCTTACAAATTCCATCTCAACTCTTTCCATTTTGTTTCTCGGCCATTTTGTGACAGTGACTGTGATATCGAATCAGTATGAAAGAAATATCTTGTTGTTTTTCACGCAGAGTATTTCGAAGCTTTCCATTACTTTGACAAGGACAAGAGTGGTCACATTACGACAAAAGAGCTGGGAACGCTTATGAAGTCGCTTGGTGAAAACCCCACAGAAAATGAACTGCAGCGTATTATTAACACAGTGGACATTGATGGTAAGATGGGATGAGAGGGGAAAGAAATAGTCACGTTGATTAAAAAAAAGAAATGTAGTGAAGGAAAAGTTTGGTAGTAGTGTTGTTCGAAGCACGATAGCAAAGCAAAGATTTGCCTTCACAAGATATTAATCGACTTCCAAGTACAATCAGGGCATGAAAGTCTATGAAGATTAGGTTATGTATTCACAGTAAAAAGACCAGTGAAGCTAAATAGTAGAAAGTACTTATCTTTTTTTCATGACTGATTGGAACATTGTGCGTTCAACTGATGAGGCTGTTGTTATATGAAGGACCTGCTGCTACAGCGAAATTAGTTTTATGAATTAAAAAGTGTGTTTAAAGCATTTTTAATTTGGATTTTTATTTCAAGTGCAAATTAGTTACCGCTAATTCATGGTTAATTGTTTTGCATTTATAGCTAAACTAAATTAATCAATTTTATGGCTTTTCACAGGTAATGGCATGATGGATTTTCAGGAATTTGTCAAACTTATGTTGACGAAAAATCAGTTTGGAATGGAAATAAGCGAGGCTAAGCAAGCTTTTCGAATCTTCGATGTAGATGATCGCGGATACGTTCGAACCTCAGAACTTCGGCAGGCATTTTCTAGACTAGAGGAGAACATCTCCGAGAGCGAGCTTGATGAAATTTTGGAGGACAAATGTCAAGCGGGCAACAGAAAGATATCTTTTGAAGGTATAATATGTAATTAAAATGTCCTGCAACAAATCTTCCGTTCATTTTCAAGAGTTGTATTAATTCTCTTCCAACGCCAGATCTCGCCAGAGGTACTGAAGATAAAGGTCCCAGGCACATACACTACGATGGAGAAATTTGAAGACGCAGCTTTATTTGTATGGCTAAGACTACCATCCACACTATTAAGTCACGACGACGGGGATTTTCGAAAACGCCCTTTAAATTGGCGGAAAATGAAAACAGCTGCTTCCAAATGTCGTGTCAGTGGACTGAACACGGTCACATCACCGTATAATCACGTGATTTCTCTCCCTCCCTGTGTTATTCTCAAACACCATGAACACAATTCTAAAATGACCGGTGATTGTTGTGCGTTCAAATTCCTCCGACGGGGCCTAAAAAGTTTCATACCTACGGCTACCGTAAAGGGATTTCTGATTGGCTGTTTGTTGCGCGCTGTAATTCAAACGCATGCGACAACTAAACCTGATCTCAATGATGAACACTCGTGCTATAAAATAACTCTTCATCAACTCGATCATTGCCTCCACAGAGTTTAAGAAGATGATGAGAATAGAAACTACCCATACGGCTGACAAGACAAAGAGGAACACACCTGCAATGCAAGATATTCGCACATAACCACACGAGTCACCCAATCCAAGAGCGGTGCGGTACTAAGGCCGCGCCCACACAATGCCAAAGGAATTTGAAAGCGCAGCTTTATTTCTAAGGTTAGGTATACAGTCCACACTAATCCGTCACGAAAATGGAGCTTTTCGAAAGCGCTCTTCAAACCGGAAAAATTTGAATCTAATCTTTTCGAAAATGATGACGTCACGATAATCATTTTGATTTCCCTGACAGAGTTTTCTTCAAACAATATGCTAATCTGACCGGTGGTTGCTACGTTTTTAAATTCCTCCGGCGTAGTGTGGACGAAAAACATGCGTTTTCAGAACGAAACCTCCGTTTTAAAATTCCTCGGCGTATTGTAGACGGGGTCTGAAACAAAGTCGGAGAATGGTAATACAAAATGTAAACATAAATACGTTTCACAAAATTTTGGTAATCGTTAAGAGGTAGTTATATTTTACTTCATTTTGAAACTGCACAATGAGTCCTCTGATCTAGTGCAATCGTAAATTAAACTTAAAGGAAGTTAGAGCTACTTTTTTAGTTTTTCTTCGCCTATTTTTAAGACTGGCAAAGCCTTTGGCTCCCATATGTGTTAAAAGTGTTATGACTGCAATTTCTCTACAATTTCCTCCACTTATCTCCTTAATTTCTTAATTACACAAGTCAAAGTGAGTTATAGTATTAGTTTCATAGGCCACAGCTTACTTGTGACAACTGTCTTCTAAATAATGACTTTGAGTTCTGCCTGGGAGCGATCAAGTCAAAATCCCAATTAAACACTATGCTCGTTGATGAAGTTTTGGACCTCTTGATATAAAGAGATTCCACAAGGTGGCAGGGTATCACCCTTGCACGACCCATGAACCACCCGTTCACACTGTAAATCAGAAAGATCTGTTTTAGCCCTAAAAATAGGGCCTATTTTTGAGTCTAATTTGGGTCCCTTAAATCAGGGCCAATACAGTCCAATTAGCTAGGGCTTATTTGGACCTTGGGCTGAAATGGGCCCTACCGTGGGCTGGAATAGCCTTTTGATGTAGCTTTTTTGGCCCAGATTACGCTCAAATGGCTCCAGGAAGGGCTGAATCAGACTTTCGCCAGCAGGGCTGAATTGACACTTTGGGGCTGAAACAGATCTTTTCAATTTTCAGTGCAGCCATGGAATGGAATCCTCTTCACTCCCAAAGTGAAACTGTAAAGAGGCGCGCTCCTCAATGTCCATAGCTGAGGCTTCAACAATA
>JAHPZR010013516.1:10000-12500 GCA_019787425.1 Platygyra sinensis
TCTAACAAGCTGTTCAACCTCGTCCTAGTGCAAAATACAATTGATGACGTCAAATAAAAGACTTACTTAAGATTGCGAAACCAAAAGTAACAAAAAAATAGATACTATATTACAAAAGCACTTTTTCCCACCATTCTCAAAAGCCTGTACGGCTGTAAACCCAGCGTCACCTCTAGTACTTGAGATTGGTTCTCAACTGGGCGTACATCAATGTTGTAATTCTTTAACAGCTTGTCAATCAACTCTCGATCAAAAGAGATGCTTTGCGAGCCTGAAAGGTGTGATATTTTGTAAGTATATTGCCTTAATGGCAATGGATTTCAGCACGTAAAGCAATTACTCTCGGTGACAGAGTCCACAATACGCCAGAAAATTTGAAAACGTAGCTTTATTTCTACAGGGTCTGGAAGAGTATTCTCGGAATCTGGGGATTTGTCCAAAATACGGTGCGGGAATCAGGAAAACGATAAATATCTGGACGAGATCCGGGATTCGATTGCTCCCTGGGAAGCGGGACTCGCCAAAATTTGGGCAAGAGATGCTGGATTTTTCGTCTGTTTGTTGGGTATTCGGGAAATCCGGCGTCACGACCCAAATAAACTTTCTAGTGGCTAAAGCCGTTGGTGTCTCCTTTCAGACCAAACTATAGAGTGTGCCTGGTTAATAGTTATCTAACTGAAACGGTCAGAGAGTATTTTGTTTCAACCAGATGCCAGAAAAGTCCACGTGGTATAATAGCATACCAGTTATTGACTCTATGTTCAATTGACTCAGTTGCCCAATCTCTTCAGTCTCTTCAAGGGTTCACATTTACTATAAAAATAGAAAATATACTGCAAAGGTTGGTCAAGACAACGTGGACATAGGCGTTGTTACAATATTTCGGCTGGCCAACACCAGCCTTCTTCAGGTTTATTGAATGGATAAATGCTGCTTACAGATCTTTATATTCACCGGAAATGACATACAAAGGCTACGTGATGTGTAACATTAATAAAAAGGAAATGCATAAAAGGTAATAATACATGATAACAAGGTAAAATAAACAAAAGAAAATTAAAAACTGCTAAATTAAATTACATTTCATCTCTTCTGTTAAGGCCTGCAGGCTCCAGTGTTTTTCCTCTGTGTATGAGGAATGCCTCACGAGCCTTCCTGATGGAGTCCCGACTAGTGTGCAGTTGTTCGAGCGGTATAAGGATCATGTGATCCTCCGCGTGACCACTAGTCAGGAAGTGTCGTGAAACCGCAGTGGGGGTATAACTACAAAGGGTTTATAGTTGTAGTTATACCCCCACTGCGGTTTCACGACACTTCCTGACTAGTGGTCACGCGGAGGATCACATGATCCTTATAGAGTAAAGGCCTTGGAGAAAAACCCGAGGTCACGTGATGATTGTCATATCGTGGTCATTCACCATACTGAGGTACAAAGAGCTATTTCCTTTTTTGCAGGAACATTTAAAAACGAGCGTAAATTTAAAATATCAATCGAATGGGCCAATCTAAACCTTACATTTATTATCTTTTGTAGAAATTAGACTTTTTAATGCATTTTTCTGGGAAAGAAAAATGGGATTCGGGAAAGTGATGAAGAAACTGTGCGGAATGCGGGATTCTCGCGAAGAATAAGCGGGAATGCGGGATAAGGACCCTCCACAAAAGTGGTTTCAATTTTTTTTACAAATTTTAAACCATCATCAACCGAAAAGGATAGTAAACATTTCAGTTATCGTCATTATATAGCTTCCCTTATGTAGTTGCACATTTGTGTACGACATTTGTTTGCCTGCTGGCAGCCATATTATTTCTAAATTTGTTAAAAAAAATATGAAATATTTGGTGCTTGTCCAATTTGTTAATTTTATTTTACTGACAGGTGTCAGTTCTTCTTGGTTACCACGCTTGTTTGCGGGTATTCTGGCTTTTTTTTTAGGTTTTGTAGACTCAAATAAAAACACGTAGGGAAACTGAAGTACGTTTGCAAAACACTTGATTAAGTTCCCCTGTTAAGCATCCTTACATCTAAATTCTGCACAGTAACAGATCAAAAAATAGCTTTCACGATAGGCAAGATTTTTAGCACTTGCAAATTTATTTCTCTACCCTATTATATGCAAGGTCGAGTATAAAGAGATGGACATAAACAAAGGTTTTCTTTGGTAAGTATGCTCTTGCTAGGATTTTTTCCCTATCAACTGCAGTTAGTCCGGCAAGACTATGTTTTATCCCCAAGTGAATATTTCTACATTGGGAAAATCTATTATATTTCACGCGTACCTTGAGCAAAGACAGCTAACAAGAGCACTGTGGCCGTCGCGGCTATGATCACGGAAGACATTAATGTTTGGTCCAGGAGTACTGTTACCGACATCCACAGCAGTTAATTCCCGGTCATGGAGTTGGAAGCACAAGAAGGCAAATATTACTTGTCGTTTTCACAATATGGCGTGAGTTGAGGAAAAGCGGTGAATTAATGAGTTGGCAGACATTATAGTTT
>JAHPZR010013516.1:17500-35000 GCA_019787425.1 Platygyra sinensis
AAAAAACTTGAAAGCATCTCGGTATTCTAAGAAAAGTAGATTAGTTGAACATTGAGAACATTGAGAGTACCTTACTAAATTAACCCCAGTTGCAGGAATTGCCGCTGGATACGAGGTGAAACTGGTAAAAGACAGGCAAGTTATAAGCTCGTATCAATGGATGACTGAGATGAATCATGAAATTCAGTTCTATTTAAACGAAGTGGTGGTATAAAAAGGCGGGAAAATATGTGGTGCAGTGTTGACAGTCAAAACGTAATGACTGCACCCAAGGGAACAGTGAATTTTGTTTTTCAAAAATCTCAATGTTTCCCGAGAGGAATTGACGCGGAAGGAAACACTGAGAAAACGACTGCACGCTCTAATCACTTGCAACAGCGGTCAATTCAACATTTCGAGGGTAACGGTGATCTGTTTCCTGTTTCACGTCATAGTTTTTGCAATGTTGCCTGTTCATGATATTTGGCGGTAAACAGTTTCATTGTTAGATGTCATGTGACCAAGAACTAGCCAATGAATGGGCGCATTGTAGCGGGAAAAACGGCTGCTTGACATGTGCGGAAAGTAAGCGAGACAGAGAGGGCGCGATCCATTCAACCAAAATTTCCGGAAATTTCGGTCTAAAACTGAATGGATTGGTTCGGTCCAACTGGAAAAGTTTCGAAAAATTCAGTTCACCTTTCGAGGTGGACCTCTTTTCTCGGTTGGACCGGTCCGATCGAAATGAACCGTTCCATTTGACCATTTCGACCCATTCTCAATCCCAGGACCTCGCTGTTCGGTATCTTCCATGTAATAAATGGCGGAAAATACTTATCACTACACTTTTATGGATTGTTAATTAACAGCCGATCTATCGGTGTTACTTGTACACATAGGCGTACGAGCCGGGGGGGCAGGGGGGGGCTGCAGCCCCCCCAGTCGCAGAAAATTTTGAGATTTTTCGGGCAAAACGCTGATGATTCGGGCAAAAGTACTCGGGAGAAAGCGTTCTAAAAGGTAGTCAAGGCCTGGCTTGTAGGTTACTTTCACTGGCGTTTGTCTTGTCAAATCGGAGTTAAGGTCAAATGATCTAAGGATCCACAATTGCAGGTATTCTGTTTTGGAAAAGCCATATGCCAATTAAATGTGTACCGTGGGAATCCATGATGTTATTTCCATTAGTGACAAAAGGATGAAAGCAAAGGACGACCGAGATGGGCTCCTGCCAAGACTTATGTTTTTGTGGTGGCTCTAAAAAGAGCCCTTTTGAATGGCTCCGCAAAGTGCCAGTTTAAAATTTTCCTGAACTTCTCGCACGAGGAACAATTAACTGTTTCTTTTATAAGTTTCTGATTTTACCAGGGTGTCGAATGAAGTCATAGGCTAAGAGTATGCAATGTTTCAAAATAACTACAGTGGAATCCTGATTTCTCGAACCCTCATTTTTTCGATCCTTCCGATAACTCAAACCAAAAGTCGTTTCCCTCTCCTCACTCAAACGCCATAATTTCACGAACTGTCCGGCCGATTTTTAAAAGCAATTTTCATCAGTTCCCTTGGATGTTCCAAAAAATCGGAATTCGGCTGTGTTTCCGTAATGATAACAGTTTCATTAGACGTAAGAATTGAGAACGTTTTTGTTTTTACTGCGATTTGAGTACGTATATACAACTGACACTTTCGGGCATTTTGTAATTTTTTTCGGGCAATAAGGTCACCGCCCCCCCAAGTCCGAGGGTGCCCGTACGCCTATGCTTGTACATCCGTGTACAGTTACCACAGGTCTGTAGCTGCTTCGCTTGCAAAGCGCATGCTTTGGCTGTTGACGGCTCTTAAAGACGATTTATTCCCCGAGAGAATTCGGAATGTTCTTTTCGTCATTCGATTCGAACGTGGTGTTTGAAGTCATATGGCAAATATCTGGCAAATGTCTGCTCAAAATAACCCGTTGTACTGGTTAAATTACTATGGATGAAGCAGCTCACACAATATCATTGATATCACCGTCGAAATCGTCATCTAACTTTAATACGAGCAAACTCGTTTTGCGAGTGGAATGGAACGAGACCATTCGGACCTGTCGCGATCATTCGACACCAAGAAATTTTCGAACCTCAGCCCGGAAATTTTGGTGCAATGGATTGCGCCCAGAGTTTTCTGTCGAATTATTTTTTCCATATATCGCCTCTTACGTCGTCTATAGTCTGGTTAATTGTGACAAAATGAAAAAAGTTTACAGAAAGACCCCAAGGAAAGCGTTGCTAGAGGTTTTTACGCCTTATGCAAGTCAAACATATGAGGGAAAAGTATAAGCTTAAATAAGCTTTAGTATTTACGTGAATGCCATCATGAAGACGACAATTACTGATCAAGACCAATGAAAAGACTCAAATGTGAGATAAAAAGCTTGATTGACGTGTTAAGCTTAATTCTTTGTGAAATTTCGAAGGAAAATGTGTCGGCGTTTGGATCATTCCGTGAATTTAATTTACTTACATTGATAAGCCTTTACAAATGTTTCGTATAAAACTGCGTAGTTTGAGTTAGTTATGCCATTTCCCGGCTTTTGTAGTTCCTCGAAGGCATTGCTCTTTATTCCTTTTATGTCTGCGGTACAAAGACTAGAATATTTTCTCCTTTCGGCTATTTCTTTCCAACGGAACTTTCGGTTTCCGCAGAATAATTTTACACAAAAGAGCGTTGTCACATGACGTCACAGGAACCACAGTGGTGTTGGTGCCCCAAGACAATTCTGCAGGATGTGAAATCTTTTCCTACGTAAACATTTCCTCTTGTTCCAAAACTTAGCATGGCATCTGGCCACATGGGTGAAAACACTCTTATCTGTTAGCGACACTTTGCGCACTCGCGAAATTGAAGACCCGCGAAATCAAGTGCCAATCCGAAGGTCTTTTTATACAATTGGGCTGATTACTGAGATTCAGTGAACCAATCAGAAAGCTAGTGAAGCATTATTTGAGATTATAAAAATTTCGCTTGGCGAATAAAATTAAATTCCTTTTGGAAACTCAGGGTAACTCTCAGAACCCTCATTTAAAATTGTCAAGTATCCAGGGCTTAAGTGAACTTTTTCATACACTAGAGGACAAAGCTATCGGTAACAAATCAGTTTACGTCTGTTTCGAGAAAGGCTGTCGGATGAAAGAAGCGTCATGCCTACGAGACAATACTGACCGCTGTTTCGAGAACGGCTGTCGGATGAATGAAGCGTCATGCCTACGAGACAAGACCGAATGGTAGTGTGGGTACTCACTCGAATTTTGCATATCGGTGTAGGAAAAATCTCTGACAAATTTATATTTTTGCATGTGAACTCCGGCATTAGAAAGGATTTTCTATTCATAGACCATTTTTCTGTATCTTTTCTTCTGCTGTTACATGACATTTAGTCAATAAATTCTACTAAAATTCAGGTGACAAAAAGAAACTTGTACTGAATTACGCAAGTCGTGTTGTATTCAGCGTGTACAGGGCTATCTCCTTCTACCCGTAATAACTTTCGGGATTGTCACGTGCACTGTTACGCTTTTTACCGATAAACTTTTCCCGAAACAGCTGTATTCGAGATCCAGATAACAAGTGTTTGATATATATGCCAGAGTTCTTAGCTTGTTTTGGAGAACTGGCCTCCGACAACTGTAAATGCTCCCCAAAAACTATACATACATCATACATCATGCAAACGTTTATTTCACGTCCGCATGGGGCTTTTCAGCGAACTGATCAAAAGCACAATAATTCTCTTCAAGTAAAATTTAAAATTTAAAATGCACTACAAGATTCTAATATAAGAGGAACTAAGAAAATCAGAGTAGTTAAGCTATTTCTTGCCAGGTAGTAAACTATCAATCAGTCAGTTTACCATGAAGACCTTTTCTCATTGCGGTCATAAAATGGGCGACCGATAGAGGTTAACGTTGTGCGGCAAAGCGCTCGATCAAAGAGATACCATACGACAGTAAAACGTTCTTTGGTCGTTTGCGGTTCTAAATAACAGAATATGTTGTCACTATAACCCGCTTTCGTACATTGCTGGTTGTGCAGCTATCCGCAACTGTTTGTTGACGATAACTCAACAGTTGACAGTGAGCTTCAAACATAATAATCAAATAAACTCAGTCGCATGATTGTTGTTCATGGTCAGGGAATGATACGTTGAACTGAACAGCTTATAACACACATCGTATACATTCCGTGTAATAACGTCTGTGCGAAACCCTTATACAATCGCCTCAGTTTAAACAATTGTTATTTCCTGACGAGTCGCGATATTTATATTTGTTGGATTGCAAATGCGGTAATAATTTTAACAGAAAAGTTCTAAGTTTTCTCGTGTATAAAAACTGGCTAAAAAACGCAGTATTTTCAATGAGAACGTCTAGTGTAAATGAGCGTTTCTGTTAATGAAAAGAGATTAAAAAAGTTCCCGACATATTCAGAACTTTATTGTAGAGAGTTGTGAAGGATTTACGTGTACCAGGAAGCTGTCTGTTCATTAGTTTGTCTGTAATACGCCGAATTAGATTGACGTTCATGGAAACATTTGAATCAGACAGATGAATCGGAAAATTAAACTGACCTATGTTGCTATATTTTTTATTTCCACTCACCGCAGAAAATGCGCAAATATGTTTAGAAGTTATTCAATAGTGCGGTTTTTCTCTAGTCAATATAATTAATCAGTCAAGTCTGCTAAATGCCAGTTGACATATCTTTTGTATTCATTTTCGATATTTGCATATTTTGTATGTTTTTACTTAGACCTATCTTACAGTACCAGATTCTATAAACTTGAACTTTCCCAATTCAATCGCTTTCTTCATTCGGAAGATCTTTGCGACATTGAAACAAAGCGCACACCATATAATTAAATTATTTTAAAGCGCTGCTGTTTTTGAACAAGGGAAGTTAGATGTCAAAAATTACCTTCAATCTGCTCTTCGGTGAGTTTATCCTGCAAAATAATAAAAGAAATTTAGTCAGTAACTCACCTAAAACCAAGTTGTTTCATTGAAGAAAGTAAATGGAAAAGAGATGGAAAATGCCATGGTGGGAAAGTTGAATTAGTGTTTCAAAATCTCAGATGACGGACAAGAAATCGCTGAAAACCAGTCAAATCGGTGGTTGTTATTTTTCCATCGATTCATGGTAAGATTTGAATGATTTACGTCCTCCCCTGCCAAAACACTTTCTGGATTCTGATTTCATTTTCAAGAATGTTTTTCCTCTGTGAGCGACACATCAAATAAAATGGTACCTCGATATCCATTTCAGTTCTCTCAGCGACCGAGATTTCAAGCTTTACTCTAGAAGTGAAATACCGCTTTATATCAGAACGATAGCAATCGGTATTGCATGTACTTTTCCTCTGATCCCAGCTCACATCAAAGTAACTCAATTGAATAATCATAAACCTTTTTCTTGCACACTTTAAACAATCTATTTTTAGTCGATTTATATTTTCGCATGCGTCAGCTCGACTGGATAAGCAAATTAATGATCTACTTTGCTTCCTGGGAAAAGAAAACAATAAAAAACACCAGCAATTACGGTGCAGCCCGAAGACATTTCTGGTATCCGTTTTCAAATATGCTTCAATATCTTTTGCTGAGAGGTTTTTCGAAGGTATCCATTCTTTTTCACTTGGATGCTAAGATCTGAAAGATGAGTTCTATTTAAAAGGTCTGAAGAGAGCAAGCGCTTTCAGTCCCCAACACGACCTACCTATGGCTCTCTTTAGTTTGCGTCAAGGGACTTTAAGCAATTCAACTTTCCATGCACTTTCCATGATTCCTAGATTGAACAAATACTCGGCGGCTAGCCTTTCTCGTTTTTCTTTATGTTGCCATTATTCAACATTTCCAGTCGGTATCAAAAGCGAGGCTACAGTGAATTTCCGGTCGTAGCTCAGGATAAGTGGAAAATATAATCTTTTAGACGTCAACAAGCATGCAGTGTACGCAAGTTCAATCTCAGTTTTGTACAACAAATTGTAAAACGAAAGTTTTAGTAAAATGGGCTCACAAAGTTATCTTTTTGTCTTCCTGAACGGCAACAGGGTGCGGCGGAATCGAAACGCCAAGATTTTATTTAGTCATTAAAAAAGGAAAACGGAGAAGATCTAGGAATAAATGTTGGCAAATATTCAGAATTTCTGCTTTGGTAAGTACGAATGCATCTGCTAAAAACAATAAAAAAGGTGCAAGATTTTAGGATGGCTTGTTTTCGGCACGGAAAACCGGCTTTTCAGTAGATGATATTTATTCAGCAGACTAGAAGAAGATCTCGCAGGGCTCCAGCTGAAGTCTAAATGTCACATACTGTGATGTCATTTTGCATAACAAGCTACGAAAATATTGTTTTCTGTATTATGAATAACACGATATTCAAGTCACCGTATTTACCCACTTTGAGTACTTTATCCCAGCAGGTGTTGAACCAAAACTATTGTAAACCAAAAAAGATTCTTTCTGCAAAACAATGACAACGAACTTGGAATGCATTTTACACACGGCGGCTTTGATAACATCTCTTTTGAAAAGAGTTCCATGGTTCTTATTTTGCACCAAAATTTATAATGGAAATGGGCGCAAAAAGTAATGAAACTTTTCAAGGCAGAGCCGACCGAAATTTAATGAAATTAAAGTTTGTGAAGAGCAAACGAAAACATTGGTATCGGTTTTGACATGCATTGAGAACTAAGGGATATTTTTTTTTCCTCGGTTCCCCTACGACAAATAATGGAAAACCTCTCGGTTTTGGTGCACACATGCCGTATGAGATTTGAGTAAGGCATCGGCGAGACAAATCCTCATTTTGCTTCATACAAACAGGGTCGCAGCCAGAAAAAAATTACGACGGAGGCAAAGTGCAGGGTTATATTCCCTTCCTAGGTGTTTGTTTACCAATGCTTTACTTTCCCAATTAAACGATAAACCAACAAAATCTCGGCTCAGGCAACTGAAGCTGCGGTTTGCTTCATACTCGGCTCGGCTACGGCCGTGCTATAAAGATATTGAGTTGTTCAGCAGAAATGTCGACGATCGAAACGTCTCAAGTTGGTTTAGGGTGCTGTCGCGTTATATGGATAAATTTTGATTTAATAAAAATCAGATCAGTTCAATCCTGTGATGAAATTCAACAGTTTCTCGTGAGGATAACTTCCTCCCCATTCGCCCTCAACAAGCAGCCTAGTTTTCAGCGATTTCTATATATATCCTTTATAGATAAAAATAGTAGCACAGAGCTTTTAAAATTAAGGAAACTTAAAAGCTACACTTAATAACCATTCTATGCTAGTTATGTTTCCATAACACAGTTGCATTTAGCTGTCACCTGTGTATATTATTATAGCTGGAGGTCATGCCTTTAGTAATCCGGGTTAGAACCCTACTAGAAAAATGTCCAAAATGGAACTACTCCAATCGCGAAGCCCTTTCATTTCCAGATGTTTATTACTACAAAGAGGTTTTGCCATTTCTTTTATAAAAAATTCAATTAGTTCTTGATACGAACCCAGGCTTCATCAATTTTACATATGAACTTTGCGAAGTTGTTTCCGATTGATCGGTGTACTCCCTGTGAGCTATGTTCTGAATGCATGCCCGTGAATTATGTCCCGGCTATTTCGGTCAGTGGTAGTGAATATATTCGAAATGTTATAAATGATTACGTGATCTTCGTGTTTTCAAATTCAGCTGCTATAACGACAAGCGCAAGGCCGCTACACAAAATCTCTCCCCAGTATCCATGCATAGTAAGATAGTCAAAGTTTATTTGGTTTTGTGTATATGTTAGCGCGGCAGTTTGCATTTAGTCACTATGAATAAATTCAAGAAGGCTTTGGTGTCCAAAAACATCGCATTTATATTATAGTTATCCATATTGACTTAAAGGGAATGCTTGAAGCGAAATTCGCCTAATTTACTACTCGCGAAATAGTCCGTTTGCTCAGGACGAATTAATTAGGACTCAAGGATGATTGCCAATTAGCCGTCTATTGTTGATGAAGAAGTTAATCACCAAGAACAAATAAATCTGGCAAATCTTAAAATTATGTTCAAAATCATACAGTCATGCATGGTTCTATTCTGGATATACTTTCAGCGTTCTCGTTCAGTTTTAACTACGCAGTTTTTGATGGATCATTTTGAGATACACGTCAAAGATCATAATAGAAAAAAAGTGAACGTAACCATAAGATGTTAGAATTTCTGGTGATGTCTATTTTTTCTTAAGTGTGTTTAATTTTGCATTTAAATGACAGCTTAAAAGAAATGACATTTCTGCGTGCATTTCAATATTTTGAAAATGCCACGACCTTTTTTTTTCGCCGTACTCATATGCTCCCTATAAGTTTTCCTTTCTCGTATGTTTCATACGGGTTTTAGGTCAAATTCGTCCTGCAGTTTCATTTCCAAGCGATTTGAAATTCAAATTTGGAAGATATTTCGCTGGTTGATCTAGAATTCTCAGTTCCGCCTTGCACGAGAAGTCATTGATCTTCCTGTTGCATGCGACACGGAGTCAAATAACCCTTAAAAAGCTCTTTGCTGTTGCAAAACCGAGTGCACCGACTCAAGTGTTCCTGTTTTGACATTTACAGCTTAAAAATTCAATCACAAATGCAATAACCATAATCATTATTTCTTATTGAATTTTTGAATATAAAAGAAGAGCGGCAGACTTCAAATTCGGCAAAACTTTTCCTTTTTTAACGCTATTCTCAAAATTCAAAAGAAATAAGTTTCCATGGCTTCAGGGCTTGTCGCTCGAGGCAAAACAAAGACGTCGAATCTCTTTCATGACTGATCTTTTACTGAATTTTCAGAAGGAAATCTCATTTTGGATTCTCGATAGCCTAAATCTGAAATCTTCAGTTTTGTTTTTGACAAACAATACTCGTTCGCGAACGAAATGCCGGGAAAAGCGAGGCAGCATACGCTTCAGTTACTGTAGGGCCGTTTGAGATTTTTACACCACTGAGGTTCTAGAAGTAAAATATAATGAGCTCTGAATGTAAATTCGATAAAATAGTAGCAAGGAGTACCTCAATTTTAAACCTTTGCTCAGCTTTAAACGACATCCTTCGTCTCAAATCTTGAAACAGCGCCGGGAACCTGTGGCCGCTAAAACCTTTAAGAAGAGCTCGTAAATTTTGAAGAAAACCACGCATTGTCAAAGTTTGATTTAAAAACGATATAATTAATTCTTGGGCATCGCTGAAAGGCTATTTTTTAGAAAACAGCCACCGAAATGTAAACAAATAGAAATGAGTTTATTTAGAAGGGCCTTGTTACGAAATCCGAATCAACTGAATAAAAAATAATCAATGCGAAAACGAACTCGGCATGGTCTGATTTCTTAACTCGCCATCTGCTGCGAACGTTACACTGAATATGATTCGCGCGCGGATACAGTCAGCGATTCAGCTCTCTTTCCTCGTTCCGTCATTTGATTTTTTAGACGGCTCGTGCGAGATTTATTTTCTCTATATATTCAAGTTAATGAAAGCTTTGAGACATCAGAACTCGGATAAAATCACATTTCCGGAGAATATTTCTTGCAAACGAAGAACTGATGCCCGCGTATTGATATCTGGATAGACAAAGAAATCATACTATTTACCCTTGCAAAATGAACATGGCACTTCGGGTGGCATAATTACACAATTCTATATTGCAAATTAAATATTCTGTTTTTGAAAGCAAGAATTGACACATAGTTAATGAGAAATTAGTCCCTTTTGGATTTTAATGTCGGAATAATATTTCAGGAATATATGTTTAGAAATTCTCATTTCGCTCCCCTGTTCGAATTTCAGTGGTAATTATTCGTTTTTCTTCTTCATT
The DNA here is from genome assembly GCA_019787425.1 of Platygyra sinensis. Taxonomy (NCBI): domain Eukaryota; kingdom Metazoa; phylum Cnidaria; class Anthozoa; order Scleractinia; family Merulinidae; genus Platygyra; species Platygyra sinensis. The sequence goes on from JAHPZR010013516.1 coordinate 27,355, forward strand.
ACCGTTCACTGCCAGCTAATTTCTAACTTACGGAAGGCAGAAATTTGTCTGTACTCACTAAAAACCAGTATTTGATGAAATTCGTCGTTGAACACTTTTACTTTTATATTTCTGTGGTCTAACTTGGACATTTTTTTTTTCACACTTTTAAATGAATATTCATAATACGTACATCTCGACCTTTAAAACGTCTGGGAAATTGAACTAAAGTGTAATTTTGCCCATATTTGATAAATGTCAAAAAGGTGAAAGAGGAAAGCATTATCCTTCAAAATTGATGGCGTTTTCGCATCAAGTTACGAAAAAACATTCTAAAACCCTAAATGAAAGCCTGTTCATTTACTGTAAATCGCTAATATTCTTTTAAGCTTGCATTTTTCTTTGGCTTGTCGGTATATTTTGCCGCCAACATTCCCCTTATCGCCGAGAAAGGGAAAATGCGCTTGCACTTACCATTAGTAAATCGGCCAAAGGTAGCCAAGGTCCTTCGCTGATTCGGTAATTTTTTACACTATTGAATCATCAATTTTATGAGATTCTTTTAACAACAACAGTCACAGAATACTTGCTTGCGGTGCACCATCGTAACTAGATACTCTAAGCCTGAACACAAAATTTATTCCTTATAAACAATAGCTTGCGATCTACCAATCGTGGAAGAAATTTTTAATTGGGTATTTCATGACGATTAAAATTTCATTATTTATTTCCTAGATTTCGTGTCAGATGATCCCGCGGCTCTAGCTAGACCTGAATAAAGTTTATTATCAGGAAATTGTATTTGATTCGTGTATAAAGAGCAAAAAAATTTGAATTTTCCGATGACTTTGTTAGCTATAGGGAAAATTCGGCGGAGCTCACATGGCATTTTCATTTATTAGAATGAAAAGATAAATTAAAACGTTAAAGATTTGCCATGATAGTCTAAAAGTCTTCTTTGCAAAAATCGTTCAAGGCGTAATTAATATGGAGAAAGCGAATAAAAATTTTCTCAAAGGCACCTTTTCCCTCTTTATTTTTGGAATGGCAGGGAGCAATGTTATCCGGCGTTTTGACGCAAATATTATTATCGCTGAACTTGCCAACAAGCTGGCTCCAGGGTGATCTATTCTTGAGTATGAAGGTTTTCTAAATCACTTATGTTATTGTGAATAAGGTCAACACATTGAAAACCACAAAACTTGCTAGGTTGCTTCAATCATTTATAATTGATTCCGCAAAGTTGAAGCATTGAACTTTGTTTTTAATGCGATATCGGTCATCCCACTAAAAACCGCAAATTATACAGGCGCTTTTTAAATGTGAACTAGGCAGTTTTAATCTTATCCAAGTTTACGAAGTGGAAGGAAAACCTATTATCTTACAATACAATATCAAATCGACAGACGACAGACACGTAATCTGCTCCATTAGGTTATCTTCTAGACTGTGATTCAGCATCCGTTTCCGGCATAAAAAGCTCGACAGGTGATTGAGATTGCCACTGTCGGGAAGTTGTGCGCCGGAAAAGCTGTGTCTCTGAAGAAATAAAATAGAATTAATTTACCTTAATTATTATTCTTTAGGCTCAGTAACAAGGAATCACTAGAGCTCCATCTGGGAAAGATCCCAGATTTAATATGGATCACATAAAAATAAAAGCAATCGAGATTTATTGTGGATATCATGGTCCATCTAATAGGTGTGATCGTCCGAATCTCGAGTTTTAGCACTGCTCGGTATCACATAATATTGGAATATAGAACTTAATTTAATAAGATCAAGATATTATTTAGCCACGAATGTATTCTTTAAGATGAAAACCAGCTATTTTTTTTCATTTAGCTCTTTCAAGTTACACAAGGATCGAACGCGATGTTACGCAATGGTAAATAAACCTGGACATATTTTTCTAGAGTTTGAAATCTCAGTGATGGACTTTCCTTTGACAAACTTCCTGTACAATAGCTCTCTTGGTGGCTTTAATCACCTTTGGCTTCACCCTAATACTCTTGTAATTTTCTTCGTTAATTATCTGATTATTGCAACCTTTAAATTAGGCTTAATTAAAGGCTAGTAAATTATTTACGACCCAATACAGTTGATCTGATTGTTACAGAACTGCATAGTTCAGTAGAACCTGTGCATTAGCTTTAATTGAAGGCTGAAAAATCGTTTACGACCCAACACTATTATCAAGATATATATATCTAAACGTTTGTTTAGAGCGAATAAAAATACCATTTATCGAATTAAAGCGCCTTCCACACTACCCGTAAACGGAGGTCTATTTCTGCGGTTAGGTCTATCGTTCACACTTACCCGTCGCGAAAAAGAATTTAAAAATGGAGGCTTTGCATTGTTGACGGTAAATATTTTGAAAGCGAAGCTTTTGAAAACACGATGACGTCATGATAGCCACGTGATTTCCCTGATAGAGTGTTCCTCAAACACGAATCCAAAATGATTCAGTAACTGTTGCTTTTTCAAATTTCTTCAGCGTATTGTGGACCTGGTCTTAGGCGCCTAATATTCTAATTCTTGACTCTAGTTGTTCATAGCAGGTAGCAAGAGTGGATTCCGGTATGTCAGATCATAGGGGGCGTTTTCCATAAAATCCTGTTTGAATATCCAGAAATTTCCTGCGGCAAATGAAATAGCATTTTCCTGAATTTCCGAAAAAAAAGAGGACAACTGGTTCGCGAGGTATACCCAAGTTTTCGAAAATTTCTCACCCAGAATTTCCGAAATTTTAGGTTGAATGGTCTTTATATCGAAAATTAATCAGTTTCAGATTTAGCGGAATCTTCTCCAGGAGGTTTTCGCACCAATTGCCCCTGTTTTGAAACTTCCTGAAGTTTCCACTGAATGGAAGGCTCCCTTGGTATAACTTATTTTTTCTACTTCCGTTCCTTTTTTTTTCCTCCCAAAATGGTTCACATTTCAGAAATTTGACAGTTTTTGAATTTTCTGGAAATTTACTTGCCCAGGAAATTTTCGTGCCATTTGCTTCCGCGCTAGCCTGCGAACGCAGACGTATTTCCGGCTGTCACTGATTCCGCCGAAAATATTCTACTTCCGCGCTAGTTGGATTGCGACTGAGAATCTCTATTTTCGTAGAAAAGCCGGTGAGAACTTTTCATCAGATGGAACAGCTGCACAAGTTTTCAAAATAAACAAAATAAGACGGGAAAGATGTGTATATCATTTGACAGCATTTGAAGTCCTTTCAGTGAAAAGAGCTGTTTCATGTCATTGCCCAACGTACCGGAAGTACAATAGCGTGGGAAAAGAGACAAAATGGAAATGTTACATGAGATATTTTTCGACATTTCTATTAAAAATGAGAACGAGGAACACCTCCGAATGAAGGTTTCTTTTTATGCTAAACATTTTTGGTGTCAGTGCAGGACGTTCCACTTGATTTCTCACTGTGACAACCGGTTTTCCATACATCTGTAGCTTGGGTATCCTGTGGGAAGCTTTTGTTCAATTAGTTCAAGCTGTGTATCACGTGCGGAAGAAGGAGTTGATATGATTGGTTAACTCCTTCCTAAGTCTGGGAAACCGATCTAAAAGTGACGTGTTAAAAATTGAAATTGAGTTTAAATTAGTAAGTTGACAAAAATTTACACTGTGCCTCTATAAATATTTTGTTTGCTGCAAGTTATAAAAAGCAGCGATACAATCATTCAGTTTTTATCCACAATCAATTGCTTTGCTTTCCGTTCAACATGCACATCGACCTAGGCTATTTATACTTACGTGTTTGGTCTTCTTTGATTGTTTAGTTTTCTTTCTTTCTTTCTTAACACAATTGATTCATAAAATATTGATTATTTCAACATCCGCTGTCTAAGACTTTTAATTAGCAAAAATATTACATTCGCAGATAGATTAAAATGTTTTTGTATTCATTTTCTGGCAAAAGCAATATAATAACTTAATGTCGAGCGTTGTGCGTGGTTTTCTTTCTGGACTTGATGAAAAAAGATAAGCAATAATGAAACATGTTTTAATAGAATTCATATTTGGTCATTATTTTGCCAATTCACCTGTGTTGAATTAATTTCGCGACTTGGGGTAACATTCAAATAAGGCCTGCTGCTACCAAATTATAATGTCTCTGCTTTATTAGAAATTTATCAATTTGCAATTTATTTTCTTCCAGCAGGCAGCGTCTGTGAAGTATTCTCGATGTTGTAGTATTGAATTGTCAGTTGCCCACTGTCAAATGTCGGCTTATGGTTGATCAATTTAACCGAAGGGAGGGCACATTTTAGGACACAAAATTTCGATTTCAGATCTTTTATATCGACGAGATTGTTAGTCAGCATAAGAGATTTTGTGGATAGATTTGAGGACCTAGCTCCAGCTGAAAGAGGTCATACGCGGGTTAATTTCTGTGTTACTAAATACCTAAACGAGAAAATTATGAGAGTTTGTTCGATCGCCGGAAGATTGGTAATTTAACGGCAATAAATATATCGTCTGAAGTCTGCAATGAGGAAGCGAAAAATATCAAAGCCTTCAGGTTCGTGAAAAACCATTAAAATGCCTAGTATGAGCAGGAGAACTCGTCGAAAGCTTTATGTTTTTGTATTCGCGGTGATGTATGCGTTTGTATTCTTCGAAGCTGGCATTTTGTATCAGGAAAAATACAGTAAAATGGAGCAAGAGGTCGGACAGCAAAATGCCGAAGAATTGAAAGTGTTGTACAGGAAAGAACTGCTAAACGACTTCCATCACCAGCCGCATATCCTGCTTCAAATGGCGCTTAGAGGCGATGTCCATAACGACACATCATTCACAATCAAGAAAACGACGTCATCATTGAAATCTCTCAAAAAGATTAAAATTTCCAATACAGATGGCTCAGACTTCTTGGTATTTTAGCAAAGATTCATTCTAGAGACAGATACGCACATCAAACAGCCACAATATCTTCAGAAGTGGCCCCGTGACGATAGATTGAACGTGAAGTAAACGTCAATACACGGATGTTTTGGAAAAAAATCTTGGGCAGATGGATATGTTATGGATTACATTTATTAAAGACCCATTACCATGGAAAAAAGACAGTGATAACGATTTTTTTGCTCTCCTACCATCAAGTAAACTTTTGCTCGCCGCCATTATTTACTCTTTATGCAAGAGCAGCACCAATTTATCTGACGACCCACGCAGAGAGTTAATGAGGAGCTTACAAGACGAGTGTGATCGCTCCAGTGATAGCGGTATGTTCACACGAACTGCAGGGTGCACTCTCTTTATTACCCCACCTCAAGCAAAATACATCAAAATTTGGAGCAAATTTCACAAAATACAGAGCATAATATCGTAACAAATGAATAATATAAAGTGTAGGTAGTATGATGAAAAAAAAAACCTCAAGCCTTGGTCAAACGGGAAGTGTTTAGCCACTAAACACGATCAAACGTTGTTTGGTAACCAAGCATGTTGATGTTGCTGAGTGGCCCAGCGGTATCAAATTTATTTGAACGAGCAAAATGTTTTCTTTTCTAATGTTTGCCGGGTGATCAAAGTAATGTTTCACGTTGCTCAAATTTCTATCAAACACGGTCAAACACGATCAAAATGACGATGAAACGAGGTGTCCAAATTAACGGGAAAAGTTTTGTCACCAAACAATGTGTGATAGTGTATGGTCACTTATCATTTCCTGTTTGATTAATGCTTTCAGTACAGTGTAGGAACAAGTTTGGAAATCAAAATAAAATCGACATTTATGTCATATCGTTCAACTCATGATGGTATGGTTTGTAAATGGAGCACGGTTTAGTAGGTACGAAAGAGTATGGCGCCAATGACCAGGAATAAAGCAATGATCTTAGAGACAAGAAATGTAACGGCCCCGAATGAACGGTTTCAACTGAACAAGCCTGACCCAAAAGTTCGCCATTTATGAATCGACCTGTGGAATATCGACTCCGCAATCGACCCAGCTATGGTGAAATACTTTTATTTTACAAATAACAGTATAAAACCACAATGAAACAATCTGGCGCGCGTCTGCCACGTTAACAAAAATTCAACGCTAAATCCTCGGGCACAGTTTTTATGTAATTTACCCTTTTCATTCCCAAAAAGCTGTAAAGTTAACTTTTTTTCAGGCGAATTGCTGTGAATTTCGTTGACTCTAATTCCTAATTTCCACAAATTGTATGATACATTGAGAAAATATTCCCGAAGTAGCTAACATTCTCTTTCCTTTTTCATGCTTTTTTGTTTCACAATATACAGATATTGTACAGGGAAGTTGCACGTTTGTCATCTACAAGTTTGAAATGTATATATAATTTCTTCTACAGACATGTGAATTTGTTTTGTCAAGAGCGAAGTCACTTTCTAATTATTTCGTTTGTTGCCTTTGTCCCCTGGGTTTATTGTCGCTGTTCACCTAGATTTATAACTTTCCACTACTACGATATTAAACAGCTTTCTTTCGTTGTATTATTATTTACCAATGTGTGTCTACCAACTTAACTATGGCCGGAATTGAGGAGCTTGCTTTCCTTATCTGTCCTTTCTCGCCATGAAATAAATCTTGACACCAGTATAGGCAAACCCACAATGCTAAAAACACTAAAAGCTATAAACACCGTCTTTTTAGGGTTTGTTTTGTCTTTCAGTCCGTTAACTGGGCTAATTGGCAAAACTCCTTGAACAATGGACCGCAATCGGGTCGACACTGAAGTTACAACTTTAATATTAAACCGAAAAACGAGGATCTGGAATGGGTTTATGGACCACATACACAAATGACAACACCTCAGAGATAGATGGATTCGGCTGAAGTGTTTACATCCCTGTTGCCACCCAATTCAGACCAGGTGCACGTTTCTCGAAAGTCCCGTAAACTTTACGGGCCTGTAAAGCCATTTTTAGTTCATCTGTATCTAAAAACAGATAGTGTATACGCCTGAATCTTCTTGTATGAAGGGAACCTCTGTTCATATTAAGAAAATGTAAAATTAAACAGCTTTGTAATCATAAGGTTTGTGATTCTGCTGTGTGCGAAAACATTTCGGGATCTTCGAGAACTGAAACGGGCCCCTGGTGATGGTTCATTTGGGAGGCAACAATTTTTCTGGTCTAAATTGGGTGGCAACAAGAGGTCAACTGACGTTAGCAGAGGAAACGGCAATGAATTTTGAAACACAGTTTGAAGTATTTATAATTTCACACTCTTGCCTGGAAAAATTACTATTTAAGCCCTAAAAAAGTTTACAATAAGCTTCTCCTAAATTGGTTACAACATTCCAGTAGTTATTGCGAAAACACAGCACATATGCTGCTATACTGATAATGATACTCAGATTAATTGATAGCTAATGTCTTCCACAAGTTCGTCTCGCATGGCTGAAAGCACCAGACTTGTTAATACATATTATATCAATTAAAAATTTAAAATGAGACTTGGAGCAAGTCTATTAAAAATCTTACAACAAATATTCTTGTTTAAATGAAAAGTCGTCTTGCAACATAAGTATGTATATAAATTCAACATGGTAATAAATAATTGGCCTAAATATTATATTTATATTCAATGTTGCAGGAGATATTTAAAGGCCCTCAACTTTTATCTTAACATGAATGCGTTACATTTGTAACAGCATTTAAAAATACGACGAAAACTTTGTCTA
>JAHPZR010013516.1:40000-45000 GCA_019787425.1 Platygyra sinensis
GTTCACTAGCGGTTAGCCTTTGTTTTAAAAGAACCAATCCTGTTCTGTTAATGTTGACATCCCTGTTGTTTGCCAGGCTGTTTGCCATGTGCTTATGCATTGTTTAGGCTCATTTATATTGCACAATATTTGCTTCAGAGGGGCAAAATTTGGAAAACAAGAATTTTTCTGTGAAATGTTGCTTACCTGCATTTAATATTGTGGTGCTGGGCCCGCTTGTTTCACTAGAACTATATGATTTGCATGATAAGAAGCAACATATGTTGCTTCTTATCACGCAAACCATATTTACCCACATCCGGTTTTTTCATCGGAGACGTTTCTGTAGTGAGGTTCTTATGTTTCTTCCATCAATTTGGTTGAGCTTGTGTTTCTCGAGTTCGATGAATAGGTTTATTGCTCCTTTTGTCCCTTCTGGCACCACATAATTAAAATGTAGCTGTTTATGTGCGAATCAGTTGACTGTTTTGCGTGTTGTATATCCCATTGTTTGACTTAGCTCAGGCAAGACCGTACCGGTCTCAATGTGGATCTTATCAGTTGCCAGTACTTCTAAAATAATCTGTACGTCTGCAGTTGCTGGTGGAACTCGTACGTAAGTAAAAATTTTGAACATTTTGTGGCACAAATTTCTCGTGTTGAAGCGTTGGGTCAAAGTCGGTCAAAGTCCAGCTTTGCCCAGATTGGCAGAGAAGCTATGATTGGCTAACCATCAATGAACGGATGTGACCAGTTCGTGGGGAGGAACATGTGACAAGCCTAAGAACGTCTGCGTGGGAGGCTATGCTAAGGTAAGGTAAGGAAAGATAACTTCACTTTGAGTCATAAACATAGGGAATGTTTGCCCAATCTCCCACGCCATGGGCTCATGACAAAAATGCATGACTATTATTTACAATACACTTACAATTAACATTCTCACACACAATTCGTAGCCATGCCAAGCCGAACCATGTAGCCTGACCATTATTAAACCACATGCAAAATGCAGTTAAACCAAAACAATAAACTAGATAACGGAAAAAACAAGAAAAATCTGCAACAACTCACACTGTCAGACTACATCAATGAAAAAACAAATTTGAAAAGGTACGTTCATAGCAGGACAAAAGACTAGTCCAGAAAAATAATTTGAAAACTGCTGTAACTCAAACTGAATACAAATAAATATCCCCACAACAAACATGAAATGGAAAAAACTAACTAGCAGGAAAAAACTCCAAAAAACTAGAAGGGTGGGTGGGAGGTCAGGCAATGGCGAATGGCGACAAGAAAAGTGAGCAATCTCATGAGCCATGTGGCCTATACCACCCCCCCCCCCCCAACACACACACACACACACACACACACACACTAGCACCCAGATTCCCAGATGTGTGTGAGAAAAACGTTTTCCGCTTCTTTCGTACCTCAGCCAGTGGAAAACAACACTTACTGCTTAGAATTACTAATTTATTCACTAAACAGACAACTGACTGTACAATGCAGCAGGCGCAGTAAAACCTTCAAAATAATAGGGGATCATCTGGAGTAAATTATATGCATCCAAAGTCAATTGTCAATCTATACCCTCGATTGATACCCTCAGTCAACTCTTGATTGACATTCAGTCGACACATCCTGATCGATACATCCCAATTGCTACTGGGTCGACACTCGATTGACACTTGGTCGCCATCTTGCTTGACACTCGATCAACGCTCAATCAACAGTTGGTTGATGGTCAACCAAGTTTAAAAAAATTAGTTGACTGACTCCAGCAACTGACTGTCAACTGACATGCTCATCAAGTGTCAACTGAGGTGTCCGATAGAGCGTCAATTGAGCAATGATTAAGTGCAGTGTAAAATATACAAGCACCAGCAAGATCCAAGCACCAGTTAAATAATTAGGCAAGTATAATAAACGGCAGCACAATATAGCAGTTAAGTTGCAGAAGCAAAGTTTCCTTGGATCGACTAGTACATGGGTAAATACGGTATCTTAGAGATTTTCAGCTAAAAAAGACTATGAACATACATGTATTTACATGCTAGCTGGATCGTGCAGATGAGGCACCATTTGGCAAAATTCATTCCAATATGGAATGCTAAGATGGTCAGAGAAGCCTCAAAGTTTATATCGGTGACCAAAAAAAATCTACCCAAAAATGTCAAGTTCATATTTTAAAGGCCATACCTAAACAACCAGTTTTAACCCCTTATAGGTATGAGACATTGACCCATATCAGTACCTTGCACCTCTCCCACACCACTTATTGTCACACATTTATGTTCTGATTGATGGAGAGAGTTACAAGTGAATGTCCTTCGACAGGCCATCTGATAGGGTGCGGAAAAAAACTGAAAATTATGCGGAAATTTTCGGCAATATTATGCGGAAGAAAGTGACGATTATGCGGAAAAGATGCCAGATTATGCGGAAATTTCTAAAATTTAATTCAGTTGCTCCCTTGGCTTTTTCCAACGTATAAAATGCACGTTAACATCTTACCAAGAATTTTAGTCCTTTATGACACGTTTGATCTTTTGCTGCCATTCCTGGACACCTACTTCTTCATTCAACGCAATTTTTCCATAGTTTTCGTTTTTGTGTTTGTCTGAAGCTTAGTAACCAGGCATTAAATCAGACAAGAAAAACTGGACACTGGTAGTCTCAAAACTAGAACCCAGGCCCATCACCAGAAGACACAAGGAACACCTGGAGGCTTAAAATTGTTTACGAACGAAAAGACGTGTTTTCGTCACTGTTTTGGATGAACAACTTTTTCAAAATGATCAATCTCTTTGATATTTTAGCTTCTGATGATGGTAATCAGTTACTTTCCTCGCTTATATGTAGCAATTTTCTAGTTTAATGCGGAAAAATGCCCCAAGGATGCGGAGGATGCGAAAGTAGGCAAATTATGCGGGTCCGCACTGCCGCATCCTGTCAGATGCCCTGCTTAGAACAAAACACAGCCTTACAGCCCTAAAGCTACAAATCAAAGCTCATACTGTACCTGTAAGTGACAAAGGCAAAGTCATTCCCAATAAGAGGAATTGTACAGTTTGCCCTGCTATGTGATACTGGATCCTCAGCATAGATAAAAAAGTTACAGAAGATCACAAAATATGCTACAAACAGTCTTGCATAGGGATGCTGGAAATAATATCTGCCATTCTTCTTCTGGATGCGCACTTTGTGTTTGACCTTATCAGTATGCTGTGAGAAAAAAAAAATTAAACAGATTTAGCCTTGAACTCAAATTGTGAACAAGAACTGTAACCTGTCCTTGGTGCAAAAATACTCATCTAGACATTTTTCCGTGGGCATTGATAAGCTACAGCTGTGCAGCCATAGAATCCTTTTTTCTGAACCTCTACCATTTGCCTATAAGTTCTCTCTAAAAAAATCATCGGCTCTTGAACTTCCTGGATCATTTTAACTTTTCTAATGGCATCCACGGTCTATTATTGATGAATACCCCTGATCAATACCCTGGATCAACATCAGTTGACATCCTAATTGAAGGGGTGCATGGAAAAAGACCCTAAGTGACATCTGATAGACTGCAAGATTCTCCTGGCAAATTGCTTTTCACTTCCCTGAACAGAAAAGGAGAATCTGACATAAGATCAGGAGTCACTTAGGGCTTTTTTCCATGTATCCCTTCAATTGAAACTTGATGAACAGTCAGTCGAGAGTCGGTCAAGTGTCAACTGACTCACACTCAATGACCAAAAATTAGGCCACTCTCCACTGACTATCAAACAAGACATCAATAAAGTGTCAATAAAGTGTCAAGAGAGGTGTTAATGCAGTGTGAAAATGGAGTGTCAATGGAGTGTACAAATATGGATTGACACTTAACCATGGATGCCTGTTTTAGCAAACATGATTCATCTCCCCTAGCACTCAGAATTAAAACCACCAATCCTGACAGTTAGGGGAAATACGTGTATTGAAAAACACCTTTAAATGCTGCTGGAGGTCACAATGTTTGCACTGTATGAACCAGTCAGGAGTTAAGCTTGTAAATAACTTACATTATTATCCAACTGCACTTCGCAGAGTACAAATAACGCTTAAGACGAGTACAAATATCACGCGGTATTTGTACTCCAGAGGACCGGTTTGACAGGTTTCCTACCGTTGACCAATCAGATAGCTCGATTTCTCGCGCCAATTCTGTTCCGTTTCGCATACTTCTGTCACGCATTCCCTGTAAATACACACCCACGAAATTCGCTCGCACGAACATACCAATTTGGCGTGTTGGATAATAAATCTCTTATTAGACGTTTTGTTGTGTAGTATCGCTGAGAATTTTTACTCGTTGTTTGTATTTTGACTCGCCCTACGGGCTTGCCAAAATACGGCACAACTCGTAAAAATACTCAGCGATACTACACAACAAAACGTCTAATAAGATAAATGTATTTATTTTTGCCGCTCTCTGACAAAACACCTAAATTTATAAGAATTATTATTGACCTTTTCCATGCATACACAATGCCCACACAGAGATCAACCAAGGTTGAAAGAGCCTGGGAGTAAGGTTACTCCCAGGCTCTCTCACACCTCTGTGACCTCCCCTGGTCATTGGAAGAAAGACCCTAGTGCGGGTGTTCATGTGACCACCCAGAATCTGGGAAGTAAAAAAAATCTGTCGGACAGGATGGGATGGCAGAGCATTTTGATTGATGCTGTGACAAACTTTGTGGGTTTGAAAACCTCAAGCAGTTGCTTAAAACTACCCACTTTTATCGAGGTTCATAGTCAGTGGAAAAGTTTCTGTAAAAGGTGAGCAACCAGGGTCTTCCTCCCAATGACCAATGGAGGCAGAGGAGAGAGAGCCTGGGAACAAAGTTGGGGAAAGACAGGAAAGTACAGACCCTAACCAATCAGATTAACAAAAAATTGTTACAGTGCCCCCTAAGAAAAAAGTTTCCTAGAAATCACACAAGTCAATGCCATTATCCCATTTTTAGCTCAACAATAATAAATGTATAACAATA
>JAHPZR010013516.1:50000-57500 GCA_019787425.1 Platygyra sinensis
CCCCTTTTCCGATTTACAGGGTTTTTACAGAGTCAATTCAGGCTCTTTATTGATTTACAGGGATTTTACAGAGTCAAACCAGGCCCCCTTTATTGATTTACCTGGTTTTTACAGAGCCAAGCCAGGCCCCCTTTTCTGATTTACACGGTTTTTACAGAGTCAAACCAGGCCCCCTTTTTGGATTTACAGTAATTTTACAGAGTCAAGCCAGGCCCCCTTTCTCAATTTACAGGGTTTTTACAGAGTCAAACCAGGCCCTCTTTATTGATTTACATGGTTTATACAGAGTCAAGCCAGGCTTCCGTTTCCGATTTACAGTGTTTTTACAGATTCAAGCCAGGCCCCCATTTTGGATTTACAGGGTGTTTACAGAGTCAAACCAGGCCCCCTTTTTGGATTTACAGTGTTTTTACAGAGTCAAGCCAGGCCCCCTCTCGATTTACAAGGTTTTTACAGAGTCAATTTAGGCCCCTTTTTTCATTTACAGGGATTTTACAGAGTAAAACCAGGCCCCCTTTATTGATTTAGAGGGTTTTTACAGGGTGAAATCAGGTCCACGTTTTTGATTTACAGAGCTTTTACAGGGTCAACTTAGGTCACGCTCTGCGATTTACAGGGTTTTTACATGGTCCGTTTGGGAGATTAACAGAGTTTTTACAGGGTTGTGACCATATTTACAACCTAATTTCAAGGTGAAAGGCAGTCGCGTCCAATATTTACAAGTTAATTACAGGTTAGAGGTAAATTTTTACAACCTTTTAACATGATCTTGGTTGTAGTCTCGTACATTTAATATATTTTATTTCTCGTATATTTTATTTCTTATTTATTTTTATTTCTTATATATTTTATTTCTCGTATATTTAGTATATTTATTCGTAATATTTACAGTTTCTTTACAGTATCTTCTGAGATCCTGTAAAAAGGCATTTTAGCTGTAAAATGATGATTACAGTATTTTCCAGCTGATTTACATGTTATTTACTTATAAAAAGGAAAATTTACAGTGCATTTAAATTTATCGTTCTTTTCCAGCGAAAATTTGCACTTGCTTAAACTGCGATTACAACTCAGTGTGATGATCACATCTCCATTTCAGACGATTTATTGTTCCGTCAATAAAGATCCAATTCTTGGCTGTCTGTACTTCTGAACACAAGTTTTTCGTTCTTAGAGTAAAAACGCACTGGAAAAACCTCGAATTTCTAAAATTACACCGTAACCTGATATTCCACATCCAAACAAGACTGATGCTGTTTTACATGTAATAAGAGTGGTTTAATCTGGAGCAGATCCTTATTTTTTTGCAATTATTTACCCCTGCATATTAATTTCCAAGTGTGCCTCTTGATGTCCCTCTTCAAAAACGCATAAACCAATGGATTCACAGACGAGTTCAGAACCAGAAGTAAAGTGACAGTCTGATTAACTGTAACTGAAAAATTATCACAAGAAAAAGCAATGCACAACACAAGTGAGTTCACCACTATGTAGCATCCGAGGAAGAACGCAACGATAGCAATTATAAAGGGAGCTGTGCTCCCCCTTTTACGTCTGCGCGAGTTTGTGGATTCAGTGGATGAGCGGTTAGACTGAACTTGTAGTTCTATGGGAGACTCTTGGCGCGATTGTACACGTGCAACAAGAAGGATACGAGCAACAGCATAGAAGAGCAGTGCGCAGGATATTGTGTCAAATGCAGATACGCCGGTTAATCGTAAAACTTTCAGCGCAGTCTCGGAGGTTGTGGAGTACATCCCCACGAAAAGCGACAGCGAGATTGCAAAGGCGACTGACCATGCTATCAAGATAACCGTTCCAGGGCGTCTCTCAGTCATGGAGGTATTGTATCTGAAAGGATGAACGATGGCGATGTAACGATCCCAAGTCAAGGAGCAAAGATTTGTGACTGAAGAGTGAAGGAAGAACCAGAAAAATGCCATGTACACCCTGAGATGACACGCCATTGAGTAATCGCAAAAGTAACTCGATGGAAAAACCGCAATTCCGACGCCAAAGTCGGCCACTGCCAAGGAGAGGACGAACAAATTGGCTGAGCGTGAATGTAGTTGGCGACTTTTAGCGACAAGAAAGATTACAAAACCATTTCCTGCTGCAGTTACGATGGAAAGAAACCAACCCAAAACGTTGAGCCAGTTCTCCATTCAGAGTGCGCTTCTTAAAGCGACCTGTCTATCTCTTACCCAAAGTCTTACGACGATATCTTAATCAGTAAGCAGGAAGGCAAGAAGACAAAGTAAGACTTGTTTTGTCACTGTTTCTCGTTATCGTGTTAAAATTGCGACTGTGGTTGATGTCCTATTTAAAGCAAGGTAGTGTTCCTTAGTGTTTCCTAACGACACATCTGGTAATTCGTGTTTGAAGATGCAACTTGCTGTGGGCTCTAAAAAAATTATGCAAATGAATTGAAACACAATTCTTGTTCCTGAACATCCGTACGTGTTCACGAAAGGCTCACATTTATTGACTTACAGCTAAATCAAGTCAAAAGCCAGTTCAAGTTACACTTATCATCGCCACGTTGTCTGGCCCTAACTATGGCAATAGCATGCCTCCGAAAATTCGACTTGCCGTATGACAAACTATTCCTAGCGAAAATGGGCATAGCCAATAAATACAAATATTATTGCTTTGACCCGTACAAGGCATTAAAATGCTATTGTTAATAAGCATGTTTTGGCAGGTATTGCTCCAGCAATTTACAATTTCTTCAATTGTTATCCTAACTATTATAGTGAACCAACAGCCGTAACGTTTATTCGCCATGGCTGCGGGCGGTAAACTTCTTTAAAAATACATAAGACGTAGTAAGATGATAAGCTCTGATCGAACGCGAGTTTTTCCTGTGCACCATGATCTTGTGCGTAATATGTAACGATCAAACATGTACCACATTGCCAAAAAAAAAAGAAACAGCCGTTATGACGTCAGAAGACTCACTCGCTTTAATTTACACATCTTCAGTCACTAAAACACAGATACGATTACCATGAGACTTGAATTAGTTTTTTTTTTCAAGAATAAAGCATTTCAGCCGTGACAGAAATTGCTGTGATGATTAAAGTAGACAACAGTATAAATTTTCTCATTTCGACTGCTGTGAGCGGTGAATTTCATTTGGAAAAGATCAAGAATCTTTCAAACCTCACCAGACGAGCTGAAAATTAAATTGAATTTACATAGCGACCCACTAAGTAAATGTCAACTGCGGTTTTTAAAAGTGCCCTGGCAACATGACAGACAACAAGGACGTATCTTGGCGCTACCTCTTATGACTGAGCGAAAGTATTATTTCAATCACACGCACTCATAAACTGTCGAGGAAGTAAAATTAAAATGCAATACAGAACAATCTTTAAAAACAGGTTTGATCCGACCAGTAGCCTACGTAGCAGTCTTTTCCTTTCCATTAATTTTCCACTGAGGCGACGAGATCGAACTACTCAGCTAGCAAGCGGGCGAACGATCGAAGGAGCGCCTTTAGAGAACATTCGCTCGCAGTTTCGTTGCCTTCGCGTGCTTTTTTGGAAACGCCTGCCACGCAGGCTATTCGACAAGTAAATTCGTCGAGTATCTGCTCTTTTTCTGTTGAAAGATTACCGTTATCGACCGAATAGCTGAGCTTTTCTGTTTTGCATTATCTATTTTCCTTGCTAAAATGGCTTGCTTAAAAACCTGTGAGTGTCGAATAAATTCGGCTACTTGTGTGCCACTTTCTTGACTTAAACACATTTTGATGTTATCTGTGAGTAATAACGGAGCAGATGGGGTTGATACTTAATTATGTTGTTGGCTTATCTTGTCAGATATGTCCAGGATTAAACGCTAATGAAATCCAAATTCTTTATGCCGATAAACATCACAAAGTGTTCTCGTTGGTAATAGTCACAAAACACTCACAATTCTGTCAAATAAGAAGTAATGTGAATACGAAGTACTAATTAAACAATACTTGCGTTCTACCTGGACATAAGTGTATCTTGTTGGCATCTATCATTTTAAGGGAAAGTGTCGCAAGTGGTGGTGAGACCCTTAAGCAATAGACTACTTTCGATATATTAAAATTCAGCATGTTACTGGCGAGGCTTAGAGGACACAAACAAGGAAAATTAAATGACCATGTTTATTCATTTCTTTTGTTTGTGTCCTCTAGGCCTCACTATCAAGTTGAATTTTAATATATCGAAAGTGGCTCATCAGAGTCTGATTATCTGACGTCATCGAGAGAAAGCGCAAACTGGTGTGAAGGCTGGGAAAACCGGAAAAGCCCACTGACTAGAGAGAGGAGGAAGGGTCTGGCATTATAGCAAATCATTTAGCAGGATCAGGAGGTTTGCTATCATGGAACTTTAAATCTGTGCTTTTTAAAAATGGCTCGGTAATTTACGAATATATATCGTCTCATATATAGAATGTACTAAAGTGTGCCCGGCCAAATACTGACAAATGACTCACTTTACCCATTGGCCAATAAGTTGGGAAAAACTGATCGAGTACTTTAAAATTGGCCATTAATGCTAAAGTACAAGCTCCCATCTTAATCTATAGCGAACAAAATATACCTTTAATAAGTTAAATAACTTTATTTAAGTGTGAAATGTATTTAGTACTGTTGTGCTAATCGAGGATACTGTAAATAAACATATAGGAAGAGTAGAAGATATATTGTTAAGAATTCCAACTGGTGGGAGGCTGATCAGTAAGTTGTTTACGCAACGCGGTCGAGGAGTAGTCCCGAGTTGAACTCGGGACTACCGAGAACAAAATCCAGATAGCGGCACACTGAGTGGAGTATTTGAACCAGGAACCCCAACGCCCAAAACCACACGGCCACGCCGCCTCCCAAGCGGAAAACACATTAAATCGTAATTAAATGACACCATATTACATGTGTAATACGAGACCAATTTCGATATATTAAAATTTAGCCTAGCACAGTAGGCCCAGCAAGAGGCTCTGGAGAATAAACCCAACAAAGTCTGTAGTTATTGTGTTTGTGTGAGTATGCACTGACCGTTTGTGTGTATATTCTGGTTGTGCGAGGCAGCTTTGCGTGCATGCCTCAGTGAGTGTATGTGATTCTAGCTCCAATAGCGAAGCGCGCGAGTGACGTTATGACTCAGACAAGATTCAGACAAACAAACTGGAATGTTGGATGATTTTGAAGATTTCTTTAAGGGCAAAAGCCGGTGTTCCTAAAACACTTGTGAAACAAAAATTTCGCTTATATTCCCTGTATTTCCCTCAGAACAAGCTTATGTCGACTGAGTCTAGCGGGGAATTCAGTGATTTGCATTCTATTTTTAGACTTCGCGCGCTTTGCTATTCAACTTGGTTTTATATATCATGCACTTGATCTACTTTAGATATCTTGATAGCCTATTTTATAGTTGTGTGCTTAGGTACCTGGCCTATGGATGCAAGCAAGGCTGTAGGTGACCGCTTACTTTGATACAGACTTCCCTCAGTGCTTTTCTTATTTTTAAAGTTGCCAAATAAATAAAATAGTTAGCATAAGAACAACTTGATTTGTACAACAAAACAGTGAAGTCTTTATCAAAACAAGGCCACCTGCAGCCTCTCTGTCATTCAAAGGCAGGTCATTGAACAAACAAATGTAAAATAGTTTATTGGCCTTCTGGATCCTCTAGCTTCTATGGCTGTTCACAGAGTTAATACTATAAGCAAGTTTTTATTTCTTGAATTTTTGTCCATTAAGTTTTAGTTGCATGCAGCACCTGAAACAAAGGCTGTTGTCGTTGCTGATGACCTGACTCGATGGTTGTCTCCTCTAGGGATAAGCTTCAATATTTCCTCCTTAATGTCCTTCTTCAATAACGCGTAAACAAAAGGATTCACTGCGGAATTTAAAACCAGCAAGCAAGTGACGACGTGGGCAGCTTGATCTCGCATAATATGACAAGCAAAATTAGAGCACAAAACTAAGTAATTGACCGCTACGTAGCATCCCAAGAAGAACACAACAAGAGCAATTATGAAACGAGCTGTAATGTTTTTGCCACGTCTTTGCGAGTTTGAAAATTCGATGGAGTGAACTTGTAGTGCTCTTTCTGATACTTCGTGCGAACGTGCTCGTGCAACAATTAGGATACGAACAACTGCATAGAAGAGCAACACACAGCATATTATGTCAAAGGCAGACACGCCAACTATTAGTAAGACACTTTGAGTAGTGTAGGAAGTGCTGGCGTACATTCCCACCAAAAGTGACAGTGCAATCGCAAAGGGAATCGACCATGCTATCAAGATAACCATTCCAGGGCGTCTCTTTGCCATTGAGTTACTATATTTGTAAGGATGAACGATGGCGATGTAACGATCCCAAGTCAAGAAGCAAAGATTTGTGACTGAAGAGTGAAGTAAAAACCAAAAGAATGCTGTATACACCCCGATGTTACACGCCGTTGAGTAATTACAAAAGTAACTCGTTGGAAAAACCGCAATTCCAACACCAAAGTCGGCCACTGCTAAGGAGAGGACGAACAAATTGGCCGAGCGTGAATATAATCGGCGATTTTTGGCTACAAGAAAGATCACAAAGCCGTTTCCTGCTGCAGTTACGATTGAAAGTAGCCAACCGAATGTGTTAAAGAAATCCTCCATTGAACCCGCCTCTTTCGTAAACAGTAAGTTTCTAGTTGAGCAGTCCTGATTACATCAGTTGTTTGCTAATTTTACGAAGAGGAAGGGCAAGTTATTTTTATGAAGGTAATACTCTTATAAAACTACCCATGACATCGATGCTATTTTCAGCATTATAAAATTTCCAAGGACTTCCAAATATGGTTGTCTTTCATTTTCTGCTATTCTTTCAGTTCGCTATATTTAGGTGTTTTGCTTCTAATTACGTATTCTATAGTAGCTAGAATAGTCATCTACCATACCAGGTCCCCATACCGATCCTGAGTTACCACAAAACCGTCGAAGTATCACATCAAGACTTCATGATATTCTAAGTGCCACTAGCCCCCCCAAATTTTCACTCCGTTAATAAAATGTACTAGTTCCCTGATTACCTCAGTGAAAATAAATATCTCGATTGATTAAATCCCGGCGTTTGAACATGTAAGTGTTGACGACCGCGCAAAGTGGGATCTGGGTTGGGCTACTATGGTAACGTCACATCCGCGACCGGGCTAAAACACTCAACAGCCATTGCAATTCGGAGTCTAGCTGCGATTTGGACGGCTGCGATATATTCTGGTCGAGTATCATAGAGATAGGGGTATTGAATGAAGAGTAATATTCTAATCTTTGCATCCTGCATTGCTACAGCCTCCAACAACAAATCTTCCCTACATTCTACAACAATTTTGACAAACACTGGCCTCGATAAGATCAGTGCTCGCCTTCTTAAAGATTCTGCTGATGTCATGACACCATGCCTTACCCTTTAGTTCAACGACACATGCATCGATGTGTTTTTATTTTTAGGTGCTTAAATGACATCATTGACTT
>JAHPZR010013516.1:60000-67500 GCA_019787425.1 Platygyra sinensis
CATATCACATAAATAGCTATAAACTTTATATAACTTGTCTTCTGTGGGAATCAATGTTGTGACAATTTTATATTTGAGTTCATTGACTAAGAGGAATGCCATTGCAAAGGCTTTAGTCACCTGCAAATATAAAAAAAAGAGTAAGCAAAAAGTATTTATTTTGCTGAAACTGCTATTTTTCTAACATGTAGACTGTAAATGGCCTTCTCAGTGTGTGAAAAAAAAAAACTGACTGTTTTCATGTTGGCCTCTAGAGTGTATCCAATCCTTTGCCATTTGCTAGATACCCAAATATCATTTCTTAGTTGATGTTTCCAAAGAAAATACCGGTATGGGACTTTGGGTTAGCATATAATAGTGTCACCTTGCCCAGTTTAGACCTGGGCCAGGCAAGGTGGTTATTAAATTTTTTGGACTCTGTAGTTAAAGCTAGTTTTTTTTTTTATTCTGTTCATCTCAAAATGAAAGGTTACGGGCAGAAATGTATGTTTGGTTTTCTTGTAAAACAATAAAGTTGTCAACAAAAACTAAGCTGGAGTTTTTTTTAATCAAATTCACAGCTACTACTTGGCTACTCCCCCCCAAGGGGGTACTCCACTATGAAAATGTCGGGGGTGCTTGTTGAAAAGGTACCAAAAACTTATTTTGTGGGCATGGCCTGGACTTTATTTACACCCCTAAGAGATACCATTTCTGTTAGTAATAACAGAATAATTTTCAGTGGCATTACTATTTTAAGTAAAAATTCAGAAATATAACTATGATTTCAGTCATTTTTTTTTCAAGGCCATGACCTTTGAGACCCCTAAAGGTACTGCAGCAGTCATTTTAGGTTTTAAAACCCCAAGCAGTACCAATTCACAAATTTCAGCCCCTGAAAGGTACGACAAGCACCCCTGTTACTTTTAAAGGGGATTACCCGCCCCAGAGGCTACTGCCCACATAAATGAAGAATCCTTTTTGACAAAGAAATAAAATTCTACATCTTAAGTCCTCATTAGGTACACATCCACTCTCTACTGGCAGTTAATAATGCACACATGGAGCTTGCATTGATTAGCAAGAGGAACAGTGTCTTAAAAAGGGGCAACATTTTCCATGTAAAACCTAAACTGGACGAAAGTTAAAAGCTTAAATGTTCAATCCCTTGTACATCAGACGGATTCAAAAAAGCCTGGGTCTTGTCAAAGTGCAAGCCAACACATCATGCAAGCAATTTAAGTTAATAGAAATAGCACACTGGTTAACCTCTGAATAGCTCTCTAGCTATATAGTTAGCCTAAACAGTTCTTTAGTTAGGTTGAGCCTGAGGTTAGGTTATTTATTGGAGTCAGGGATTTCTGGCGTGTATGGGTTTCATTTGCCATGAAACCTGCAAGCCATTTGAGGCATTCTGGATGGCTTACATAAGACTTGGCTAGCCTAAATAGCACTCTGGTCAGCAAAAAGATACATCATGTTGCTTTCAGTAACCTTTATATTGCTTGCTTGCAAACACACTCAAAAAGCTTGGATTATAGCCTTTTATTTAAAAAGATGAGTTTCAGGCCTCATTTGAATTTTAACATTGCTTTTTTTAAATGCTGCTGAAGGTCATCCAATAATTGAGAATAAATTGCCTTTAAAATTGCCAAAAAGCTTTTAATTATTTTTTCTATAAAGTAGAGAAATATCTGGTCAAAAAGCACATCTTGAATGGTTCAGGTAATGAGTGTGTGTGGCTTAGAAATAACTATGTTAAAACTGAGAGGCTGGACTGGGCTCACAAATAACTACATGTATGTTAAAACTGAGAGGCTGGAGTGGGCTCACAAATAACTATGTTAAAACTGAGAGGCTGGAGAGGGCTCACAAATAACTATTTTAAAGCTGAGAGACTTGAGTGGGCTTACAAATAACTATTTTTAAACTGAGAGGCTGGAGTGGACTCATAAATACTATGTTAAAACTGAGAGACTGGAAAGGGCTTACAATATTATAACTACGTTAAAACTGAGAGGCTGCAGTGGGCTCACAAATAACAGGACGTAACATGTCGATAATTTCGAAAGTCGATAAAAGTCGATCATTGTCGATCGAATTCGATACTAATCAGTCGACAAGTATCGCAAATCGATAAAAGTCGATTCCACAATTTCTTGTGATTTTCGACTTTGATCGATTTCAATCAACAAGTATCGGGAATACAAAAAACGATGCATGCCGGGAGAGGAGACGATAGGGAACCCACACGTTTATTTGTGAACTATGCTTGATAATATTCAAAGGTAGATTAAAACACGCCTATTGTTTCCTTGAATCTTTTGTTGAGCCACGCAAGCTTTCACTTCACGTCAAGATGGTGCGATGCTTTATATTTTTTTTTCGATATGTTAAACATCCAGTCCCCGACGCTTCGATCATTACACAATGCTGGGTTGTTTGACTCTTGTTTGTGCCTGTAAATCAACAACCAGTTGAAAATCTTGTGATTATTGCCTTTTATCGTCAAATTTAACTTGTCGATTGACAATTATCAACAAATATCGAGTCTTATCGACTTATCGACTACGTTTTCGATGATCGACTTTGATCGACATGTTACGTCCTGCAAATAACTATGTTAAAACTGAGCAATCAATAGCTACCTAAACATGTCATAATCCATAGTTTAACTCACCAGTAAATTAAAATGTCCTCATTAGTGGGCATTCCTGGTTATTAATCCCACAAATTACCTGTAGACTACAGATTGCAAAAGAAACATAAATCCATGTCTGTCAATACACGCAACAGGAAGATACAAATTTAAACTTAAAAAATGATCTTATTTAAACGTGAGTACCATAATGTTTTATTGAAGTCTACCACTGGAGTTGAATGCAAGCAGTCTCTACCTTTACCTTTATAACTACCAGTAAGTGAAACCCAAATGATACAGACTGAAAGGCACCGAATCAAAAAAAATGTAATTTTCATAAACTTCCCTGAATTTGCTATTAATTATCCTGACTCTTTGCTGTCCTATGGCAACCTTCACCCTTAAATTCAAATACTAAATCATTATTTTTTGTGGGCCAAACGACCAATTGGTCAATATTACAAATACACGACTCGACGAAGACTCATTTAACACTGTCAACTCGTTCCCAAAATCTATTTTCTTCCTCCGAGTCGACTTAAATTCCAGGTGATGGACAAAACACTGACCCCCAGTCCATGGACTACCCCCAATGGACTACCTAAATGGACTACCGTAAAATGGACAGTCCCTAAAAATAATATTCCAAATGAGTACCATGCAAAGTTGTAAGATGCTACTAACACCTTGCTTTCTTTGTTCTGGATCACTGAACACAAAACAGACAAGTAGATTCTTCCTTGATTAGTATTACTACATGTATGACTTAAGTTGGACAAGTTAGGTGTTGTGGATTGTTTACAATGTTTCAGCCTCAGGATAGCTGACTTATAACTCATTATTTTTATGTCTACAATGAAATTATGTTTTTTTATTGCTCTGCAACATACAAAGCTAGAACCAGTTCTAATATTGCAGCACCCACTGCACCCTACTTTACAGTTGAAATTATTGTAATGACCTTTGAAAGGACCAAATTTCCCCTTCTGCTTTTGAATGCCTTTTGAATGACCCTTGGATCGGACCTGCCACTGCAAATGGCTTAAATTCTACTAAATTATTTTACACCAGCAACCAGTGTTTTCTCAATTGCATTGTAAACATTTCAGATTCAGGCTGTTCTCTTGCAAATTATTTTGGAACAATTAGGGGTATTAATATATAGAAAAGATCTGAATGTTCTGACTACCTTGTTAATTTACCATGGTTCCTGGAAGGGTTAACTATTCAGCCATCACTCTTGTCATCACCTTCATATCATATTTTAGCTAAAGCAGTGTAGTGGCTGACTGAATGGCATGGAGTAAAACTGAAAACCACTCTGTGACATTTACATTTAACTAATGTGCTATTCCTAAATCAAATATCAGACTGGGTTCCTCGCTCACATTTCAATGATTTTTGAAGTTATTATGTTTACCTCATATTGAAAACAGCCATTGACAATGTAATGATGAAATCTGGTTTGCGTTTCTACACTTTTCATACCATTCTGTGCTCAGCAATTGTTTATTTTAAGTACAATTATACAAAATGGTGGCTAGAGGCTGTACAGGATGAACATAACCGGAAGTTAAATGTATATATGTGTAACTTAAGTATACCAGCAGCTAAGAACATCAAATAGTACTCATTTGGAATATTATTTTTAGGGCTAGTTTATTTTAGGGGTAGTCCATTTAGGTAGTCCATTGGGGTAGTCCATGGACTGGGGGTCAGTGATTTGTCCATCAGCTAAATTCCAGTTTGCTAAGTTTCAGCACGATTCTATCGGTAGCACTTATACGAAGCTTCACACACGATTAACATCAAAGACATAAGCTTAAACCAGTCTTCAAAATAAAATCAGATCATTGTACGACAAGAAACGCTTACCTTAGACCTCAGGTCCCAGTAAATTTCTGTTAGAACAGTTTATTGTTTGCGAAACGTCTGCAAAGTTTCTGCTCATTTCATATTCCTCTTCATTCGGCATACAAATAAAGGACATATATTCTGTGTTTGGGGACTCGTTTTGGCCGCGTCAAGTAGGAAGAACAGCAACAAAACTATCCTATGTAACTCAAAACTCACTCCACTGTCCACTCCACTTCATTGCCAGTCGGCGCCATTTTGAATGTTATTTTTTTTAAGAGCCCGCATTACGTACCACCAGGAATCCGCTGTGAAGATCCCAACGGAGTGGGGGATGGGCAGCAGCTTTACTTTCTCCCAGGCCTCACTCATTTCGTTTCAAGAAAAAACATCGCTCTCCTCCTAAACCAATTAAAATTTGAAAAAACTGACAACGTCTTCATTAAGGCATACACTCAGGCCTTTGGCAAAATTTTCTTTCGTTGCTAGCTCAAATGGTCGTTGAGCAGGAAGCTGACAAACTTTTCAGTTAGATTTTCTACTGCCGCACTTTTTTAGGAAAAAGTAATCATGGCCATTTTCTAAAACACTATTTATTAAACTACAACTTCGCTTAAAAATATTCTTGGAGAAAGGTTCTAGTAAACTTTTAGAACAAATATTAAAATTTGGCCCGTTCTGGTCACGTGGCCGATGACGTCACAGCATTAAAAATAGCAAAAATGTAAATTTCATAAAAATATCCACCCATATCCAAATTTTTGTTTCCTCGCGTTTAAAGCAACGCGAGATAGCACTTGTACCCAGACTCCCACTTTTTGAAAATTGTACATAGCTCCCTTAATATTTATATTTTGTTCGGTACCCGGGCAGTCCGAAATGGCTCACACCATTGTGCTTTAAACCACGTTGACTGCTTTTTCAATAACAAAATAATTTTGTCACAGTGAGCAGAAACGCACTTCAGAGCAAAGTCACGTGACCAATGACGTCATCGCCCTAAGTCTTGTACAATTATTAGTTTATGGTAAGACTTATTTCTAAACAACGTGGGGGTCTTGCTGCCCTCAAACTGACCAAGTTATTTGGGATTGACGATTTTCCAGCTGCAACGGATTCTGGGAAGGTTCTTTATTATAATTAATATATTGTTATCTTCATTATTATTAATTATTATTATTATTATTATTATTATTTATTATATTATTATTATTATTATTTTTTATTATTATTGTTATGTGTTATTAAGGACCTATAAACATAAGAGCCAGCATGAAATTTCTCCGTCCACACAACGTCCGGAGGAATTTGAAAAAATATGCACCAATAACTAGTCATTTGGACTTGTGTTGGAGTGGACACATTTCAGTCCCACCTTTAGGCCCTGTTTACATGAAGGGAGGTGCCCCAGCTTACCGGGCTACCCGGATAGAAGGTTGACACCATAGCCCACCTTTACATGCACTTCACCTAACCGGCATGTAGTCGCTGAGTGGTGAGCTATCTTTTGCGCGGCCGCAAAGCACAACAAACAAAATGGCAGACCAAAGAAACTTTTTACATCTTCTTTCAGCTTCCTGCACAGGCACGGGCCTGTTCTCCTCCTGAGACTCATCTATTACATTGATCTCTTTAGACTGACTGTCATTCTGTTCGGCAGATAACGCTGGCTAATGGTAACTACGAAATAATTCACCTAGCGCTGCCATGCTTTCGCGGCTTATCTCACCTCAGTAAGCCGGGATAGCCCGCACGAACCGTTTACATGGTAAAGCTATCCCGCCTAGCGGGTGCCACGGGTAATGGAGCTACCCTGTCTAGCATGTAAACGCCTCAATGCGTTTCTAAAGAAATATGTGAGAAGTTAGCCCTCCCAGAGTAGCTCGGTAGCCGGGCATCCTCCCTCCATGTAAACAGGCCCTAATACGAAAAGTCAGCGTTTTCAAATTCTGTCCGGTTTTAAGAACATTTTGGAAATGCTCTGTTTTCGTGACAGATCCTTGCAATGTGATTGGCCCTCAGCGGTGCGATTTATTTACGAATTGCACATCTTTTGCTCTAAAGTCGCAAATTTTTCCTCAATGGGACAGTAAAGCAAAACAACCAATCAGATTTTAAGGCTTTTTTTAAAACTGACCAATCTCTTGCGGGAAAATGAAAGACAAAAAAGCCATTGTTTGGCAAATTTACTAGCTACTAAACTGTGCGATTTCAAAATGGATCCAATGAAGTGGCAGTTGAACTTCGGGTCGTACAATTTTGGTCTGGAATCATATTTGTGATTTCAATTCGAGCTCGCCGCTGCGCGCTCGTTCGATTTTGAAATCACGCGTTGATTTCAGACATACGGGGCAAAATTACTGAATGCTGATTGGCTGAGACAGAGGGCATTTTTTCTTAATTTTTGTAATTGCCCCGGGCAAAATTACTTGATGCTGATTGGCTGAGCACGCCTGCATTGAGTTGGTTTCCCGCTTCAAACGGATTTTGAAAAGAAATTTCAGAAACGCATCGCTTCTGAGTTTGATCTAAACACGGTTATTTCATCTTAACGTGAAAGAGAATCAACATGCAACAAAGCGCAGTCTTTTGGTGGAAAAGCAAAAGGATTTTTCCGACTAAAAATGCTTGATTCGCAGCCTGAAAAACGTTTGAGTGGAGACGGCTGGTGCTGCACGAAACATAGAATTACAGAACTTCATGGCCGCCAAACTGAAAGTTAATTTCTTCGTTTTGCTTCGGGTCGCCTTATTAGTATTACAGCTCACTTTATCGGCGTAAAAACAGCGTAAATTTTGTTGGTACGTGAAGTTTTCACAGTGGAAAGGACAGTTTTGGATTCAAGAAGTTATTAGAGCTCGTTTGGACACTTGTTTACGTCTATCATCGATCGAAGAACAAGTAGTTTCACGCCGTTGCAAGCTTCGCAAAACAGGTGAATAAAATTAGATTGCTTATAGTTTTGTTTGTAAAGAAATGGCTTTGAGTGAATTGAACCAAGTTGCTGTGTTTGCTTACTATTATAG
>JAHPZR010013516.1:70000-77500 GCA_019787425.1 Platygyra sinensis
GGTTCAGCAATATTTGCATTTTCTTGTTTGATATATGACATACAGTGATAAAGAAAGCTGAAAGATAAAGGAAAAGCTGCTTACAGCTCTTCAAATCCTTCTAAAGGCTACTTGGTAACGAGGCTCCACCTTGACACTGAATACTAGTAAGGTGATCTCAAAATTATTTTTCTTACTGTTTCACCAGTCTTTCCAGCCAACAAACTTGTAAAGAAAAAAAATGACGACCTGACCAGCTTTCTGAGGTCCCACCAACAAAATATAAAATAGAAAGTGAGGTAATTCACAGCTTGCAAAACGTTCCGAGCAGTTTCAAAGGTTGTGATGTACATTACCATGAAAAGTGACGTTGCGATCGCAAGGAGGATCAACCAGGCTACCAAGATAACCATTTTAGGGCGTCTCTCGGTCATGGATGTATAATAATTGTGCTTGAAAGGGTGAACAAAGGCGATGTAACGATCCCAAATGCAAGTCAAGGTGGAAAGATTTGTGACTGAAGAAGTGAGGAAAAACCAGACGAATGTCATGTACACCCTGGAGTTACACGCGATTGAGTAATAACAAAAAAATCTTGTGTGGAAAAAGGCGATTCCGATGCCTAAGTTAGCCAAAACCAAGGCCGGAAAGGATGAGCCAGTTGGCCGAGGAATGAAGTAAACGAGCATGTTTGGGGACAAAAAACGATTACAAAGCTGGCCGTTTCCTGAAGCTGTAGCGATCAGTAGTAACTAGCTAAAATCATTGATTTCAAATTTTCATTAAATTATGCAGTTCTAAGGGAGGTTAGCATTTTATTTAAGCATGAAGCCAGGCATTTTTTACAGTGTTATTTCTATGATCAATAACTTCTATTTGGAAGAAATTTTGGCTGCAGATGTGAATAGGCAGTTAATATTAAATTATTCCTAATTGCCTTTCACGTCCGTTTCACAAAACGAGTTCTTTTCCAAAACGTTTCTCATGAAAATGATTTTGATTTGCACTATGAAAATGAACGCGCGAGCGAACACATTTTATGAGATTGGTTTCTGTTTTTGCCAATTTTATAGCATTGACTCAATGAATAGTTTGTCTACATCGATAGGGAAATAAAAGTTAACGGAAGGAAGTTAACGAATAATAAAAGATCTATTTGAAAGACAATCACCTGTTTCTGGACACAAGTAAGGTTGCTCAGTATGAATCGGTAATATTCCGAAATTGGTTTAAGAGAAAAAGGGGTATTTATTTGAATCAACACTAACACAGTTTGAAACTAAATGTATCGGCGAAACATAACACTTCAATTCTTCAATTTCTGATCATTGTACTAACCCGCCCGCCACTCTCACTTGTCGCTGTGGCCAGCAAAGAAAGTTCTTCAATTTTGTATAGTCTCGTTTACAGATTACATGGCTATGTATGGATGTGGCTTACAATAGGGTCGTAATTAACTGTAACTTAGTGATATGCGCATTTTATTTGTTCTCTTCTGATATATTCTTTAAAGTTCCGTGAGTTGCTCTTAAATCGCAGTTACGTTTTTATACACATAAAGAATTTCAATATGTTTGCTTTTACCCCAAAGGTTCGCTCACTATTCACAGTTTTCAGTGCAACTTATTTTGCGACATTGGTTGGTCGTGGTTTCCCAATCATTTTTATTTCCAAAAGCTGGTCCTGTAAATTTCAATTAACCGAAGTAAATTTAAGTGTACGAGTTAGGCTTTTTGAAAATAAAATATATACTTTAGCTAATTATTGACATAAAGTCTAAAACTTGAGTTGGAAATGTCCGGAAACTCAAGTACTCGACTTCATGTCCTATGTCATAATGAATGGTTACCTATGATCTGTGAATAATGGTAGTTGACAGTCACTATTTCCTGTGGACTGAACTGGATAGGTCTGAATATACATGCACTGAGTACCCAGCATAAAAGGTTTGTCAGTTTGTCAGTAAATTAGGAAACTAATTGGCGACCACCAGGAGTTTTTCTACAGCATTTTACGACGCAGGAAAAAATGTATTCTGTAAAATCTACTTATGTTTATCGACACTAGTTATAAATTGGTGTGGACGTTAAAATCATGATTAATTTTATGAATCTTACGTTTAAGAACCTTAGCTGACGCTGATTTATTATTGTAATAAGCGCAGGGATATTTTAAGATTGTATCCTGATGCAACACTTCTGGTGCTTGCAAGGATGTAGATATCAAATTAAAAAGTTATATCAGAAAAAAGAAGGGAAATTTAACGTTAACTATGGCGTTTCATGAAACCAATTCGAAGATAGTTATTGATTACAGTTGTGAAATAAGTAAATAAGTGGCGTTTAATTTTTACTGACTTTGGTCGAAAAGACACCAAGCTCATTACAATCGAAATTGTAAATATCGCTCAGTACCTTAAGGTATTGCCGCAAGACAAACAAACAAGAGCTCGGAAGTAGCGGGACAGATTCAGGTGTGTTACCCGGCGTAGATTTAGTCGATATGTATGCAGCAGTTTAATTCTTCAGTTCAGCTTGCAGTTAGAAGATTGTGGTCATTCATCAGTGTTTACTGCATGACAAGCAGCTCTATCTATTACAAACGTTGATTTGATTGGTTTTTGTAAGAAATAAACACTATTGCTATACGAAGCTAGGTGTTTCCAGCTGCCCACACGGAGCTGTTTAGGAGCTGTCATTTAGGGCATCTTTGTTCGCCCAGAAAATTGCAAATTTTGACAAGTGTAGGCAGTTAAAGGTTGCATCGAATGTGCTCCCTAAATCAAACAGTTTGTAAAGAAATTACTTTTCCAGATCCCAACACTGAGAAACATCTTCCATTGTTGTCCTTCTGGTGTGATTTTTAGGCGGGAGACGGCATCCTCAATGAAAATTGAATAGCTAAAAAATGTATTAAGATCCAGAAACAATTGAAATACGGTAAATATTCCAAGGATACCTTAAAAGTAGCAAATTACTGCAATGTCTCGATGTACATCGTTTTTATTTTCCAATTTTAGAATTGATGTCAAGTGCTGCAAGAGACTACATTCCTTACTGTACCTTTTGAAAGAAACAATCTTCCAGGTTATGGTTTTCTGTAGCCTTTTCTCATAAGTTTTCTGAATTTTCGAGGCGTCCTGTTCACCTTCTCAGTTTCAATATGAAAGTTGATTTTCGCTTTCTGCTTCAAGTGTAAACGTTCCCTATAAAATCAAAGTCGCCGTTTTGTAATACTTTATGCCCTCCTCTTCTCTATACCCACGTTTCGAAACAAAAGGTTGAATGCTTTTCGTGAATAAAACTATGTAATCTTAATCTTCATATCAACGACTGAGTGAAAGGAAAGTAATAAAAGTTAAAGACGATGTGTTTTTAATCAAAGCAGCTTTAATGAAACGGAAACAAGCAAAGTATGTACTTAAAAATTGCGAATCTTACTGTCAATCGAAATGACTTTGTACACAATTATAACTTTCTGTGAAGATATATGGACAGCTCTAGTTCTCTAGAAGATTCTTTCGGACTTTCTTTGTATGTACAGAACTAAATTTATTTACACCAGTCCAGAATCATTATTATGTGAACAATAATTAAAGCGAAACATAACCTTCCCTTGATCATTGCTATATAACGCAGCGATCTTTAAATTCCCTTTCATTCTCGTACAATCTCTTTGAATACAGAGTGCCTACATGTAAATCTAGAGTTTTTGTTTTGTGGTTGGGGCTCAAATTTACAACACTAAGAGTTACTTTATCAATCTGTTGTATGCAGTTCTCTGTCAATTTTGGCACGGTTGCCGTGATTTTACGAAATACCGAGTTACAAAATGAAGAAGGCTTGTAAAGCTCTTCAAATACCGAAAGGTAAGTGCAATTAAGACATTGGACAACGCACTAGCTAGTACTCTGAAATTTTAATTTATACGTTACATGTAAAAACCGAAGGCCCCATTATACCTACAGTAACGAAAGCGAGATTATATGTAAACTGTTCGCCCAGTTCAGTCCAATTAATTTGCTACAACAGACAATATTACTGATCATGTGGCGTCGCTGTGGCTGCTTGAGTTTTCTCTGCAAACAAGCTTCTTTATCTCCATCTTAATGTCCTTCTTCAAAAAAGCATAAACCAAGGGGTTCACCGCAGAATTCAGAACCAGAAATAGAAAGACGACGTGGCTAGCTTTATCGTATACTTTGCAATAAAAAGCTATGCACATAACTAAAGAATTAACCACTACATAACATCCCAGGAAGAAGACGACTAGAGCAATTATGAAGTGAGCAGTGTTGTGCTTTTGACGTCTGCGTGAAGTTGCGGGTTCGGCAGCATCGTTGCACGAAAAGGTAGACTGAATCTGTTGCTCCATGTTTGATACTCGGTGTGACTGTGCACGTGCAACAACAAGGATGCGAACAACAGCATAGAAGAGTAGCGTACAGGATATCAATTCGAAGCCAGTGACGCCGGTTAATCGTAAAACTTTCCAAGCAGTGTTGGAGTTAGTGAGGTACATTCCCACAAAAAGTGACAAGGAGATAGTGAAGGGAACTGACCAAGCTGCTAAGATAATCATTCCGGGGCGTCTCTCAGTCATGGAGGTGTTGTACTTGAAAGGGTGAACGATGGCGATGTAACGATCCCAAGTCAGGGAGCAAAGATTTGTGACTGAAGAGTGAAGGAAAAACCAGAAGAATGCCATGTACACTCTGGCGTTACACGCCATCGAGTAAATACAAAAGTAATTTGATGGAAAAACGGCGATTCCGACACCAAAGTCGGCAACTGCCAAGGAAAGGACGAACCAGTTGGCTGAGGAATGAAGGCGTCGATTTTTGGCAACAACAAAGATTACGAAGCCGTTTCCTAGCACAGTTGCGATTGAAAGTAACCAACCGATTGAATTGAGTAAATCTTCCATTTGATGAGCAACTTTTTAACCAACAGTTTCAGCTTATGTTAACGCCTAGAGACGATCAGTGGATTGCAGCATCAAAGAAGGGAACTTGACTAATTGCGGTTTTGTTGAACGTAATTCATCACTGTGACGTGCTTGTTATGTTATAGGTAATATCGATGTTACAACATTTTGGTTCAAAATTGATGCCCATAACAAAATGAGATTTACAATTTTAGGGTCAGGCATGACGCCTAAATGTTTTTCCTAGTTTATTTTACGTTAATTGTATGTCAATTTTAATAATAGAAACTAGAGAGCATTTGTTTGAAAATGACATCTACTATACATCCACTTCTCAAACTGCTGTGGTTGGTCTTTAGCATCAGTGCTTTCAGCATTGTCCATATTATTAATATCACCACGTTGTTTCTATTTTTCTACGTACGTGACAGGGTCTTGAAATTAGACTTCTATTATTATAGATTTTAAGTTTTTTTTTCTCTTCCTGTCAGTACATACAACAATATCCGATTACACGAAGGGACAAAGGCTCTTTAAAAAGAGGCTTTTTAATGACTTTTCCTCTTTTGTAATTTCCTGTGAAATTGTTCTGATTAACATCTTGCAGATGGAGAAAATGATAATTGCTGTGGAGTTATTAAAATAAATCCTGGCTCCAAATTGCCAATTCCCTCTCCTTTATTGCGGAAATTTTAATTATAACATGAAGTTTTAAACAAAGGGCAAGCTCAATATGCCTTGAAAATGGACGGCTGTGACTAATTGATAGTCTTCACAAAATGATTCTTTGAATACAATCGCACAGATGAACACTCGTCTCTAGCTAAATACTGGCCATCATTGCTTCTTTTGGGGTCTTGCTGAAAGTTAAGCTTATTGGCAATTTTTTTTTTGGCACTCATACAGTTTCACGGGGTGATCTCTCCGCAATTCTCTCTCATTTTCCGAATCATGCAGTTTTTAATAACGTACCAATAAAGAATAGTTCTCAATTCCAGTACTCATGGAACTGGAATGTAAAGTGACTGAACCATTTCAAACCTTTTTTCGCCGTTTAATGAGGTTTAGATTTTCTCGAGGCTCCCTTTAGTATCTTGAGTAACTGACTGAGGCCGTTCGACTGAGAAATCTGGTGTCCAGTGAGTTTCGACACATACCGCCGACCGTGAGTTTTTCTTAACTCGTCACGTATAAGAGTTAAGTTTTGCACTTATCTTAAAACTGAGATTTGAAATTTTCGAATTAAGTATGAAAATCGCGTCGCAAGAGGCTGGAATGAAGACCAAATTGCTAAGATATATGATAATAGAAAAAAGGTATCGAAGCCACAAAAATTTCTACTTGCCTTTCAGAAGCAAAACTGAACCATCATTTTTTTTTGGCTTGTGTGATATCGCTGACTGTTATCTAAGCGAAGACTTGGGCTCTATTCAAAGAAAAAACCTTCACACGTAGTTGCTAAATGAAAAAAAAGTTATTGAATCTAAATTAAAATGATCATTATAACATCTGTTATGTTCGAAGATAATATTTATTGCTTTAAATATTCCTTTGAAGATTCCTGGTCGCTTTTACTTTTTGAGCCGCATTCAGTTTAATGTGTATCTTGAAATCGAAAAATTCCAATGCGAAAGCTCAGCTCACTGGTTTTAAGATTATGTATGTCCTCTTTTTAGCAGTCAGTGTTATTTAAGGAAATTTTTTTGCATAATATAAATAAACTAAACAGGTGTATTCAATTGTATGAGGAGAGAAATATCGCCACTTTTGTTGCCAGTGCTCAACGTCTTTGATACCATAACCTTTGCTCTTTGATTAAATCGTGATTGAGTTTTAAGGATGCCACACATGTACGCATCACGGACCAATTTTGATCTACACCAGCTCAGGTCAGTTGGCTTTTAAGTGCTACTTTCTCTACTTTTCAATTTCCATTGCTACTAACAATATTGTTGGAAGAATGTTGACTTTCAATCATTATCAATTTATTCATTACTTTAATCTTCTGGCGTTGCATTGTAATGTTGTTGTACGACATCAGTTAAATTTTGTAACACTACAATGGAAACGATATCACTTCAAAAGGCTTGACAATACGCACGGCTTCAAAAAAAAAATCCTGGCTCCAAATTGCCAATTCCCTTTCCTTCATTGTACAAATTTTAATATAGCATGAAGTTTTTAAACAAAGGGCAAGCTCAACATCCCTTGAAAATGGACGGCTGCCGTGACTAATTGACAGTCTTCCCAATATGATTCTTTGAATACAATCGAGCAGATGAACACTCGCCTCTAGCTAAGTACTGGGTATCATTAGTTCTTTTGGTGTCTTGCTGAATGTTCAACTTGTTGGCAAATCCTTTTTTGGCACTCATACAGTTGCACGGGGTGATTTCTCTGTAATTATCTCTCATTTTCCGAATCAGTTTTCAACACCGTACCAATAATAATTAAGAACAGTTCTTACGTCAGTGCTCATGGAACTGGAATGTAAAGTGACCTAAAACCGTCATTTCAAAACTTTTTTCGCCGTTTAATGAGGTTTTGATTTTGTTTCGGCTCCCCCTGAGTATTAACTGACTGCGAACGGTCGAG
>JAHPZR010013516.1:80000-86988 GCA_019787425.1 Platygyra sinensis
AATCGCATTTTAATCTCGTCATTTTCTTTTGACAACAGCAACATTTTTTGTTCAAAACTCTGGCGTAATAAATATTGAAACTTCTCCTGCCGAAAAATTTCCGCAAATAGTAGGGGGCGCCTTTTAGAGCTCTTTAATACAACATTGGGTGTACAACATAACTAAGATATATTGAGCTGTCAAATAACACCTGCAACAACAAGCTCTGATCTATTTAGAAAAACTTCTTCAGAATTCAAGACCTACGTGATATAGCTTGCTTGATCAAAGAGATTCAGACCTAACCATTTTGCTCTGCCGGTAAAAAAGGTATGCTTTAAACGGTGACGAATCTTATGACTCTAGCATGCTCAAGGTTACTAACGAAATGCAACATCATACATCTGTCGATTGGTCCCGATTGTTTCCTCTGCCAACAAGTCTTTTGATTTCTTTCTTAATGTCACTCTTCAAAAATGCGTACACTATGGGATTCACTGCGGAGTTCAGAACCAGGAGTAAAACGAGCATCTGGCTAGCGTTATCAGACACTCGGCAAGAAAACGTAATACATAGAACTAAACAGCTTACAACTACGTAACATCCCAAGAAGAACACAACTAGGGCAATTATAAAGCGATATGTGTTGTGCTTCCTATGTCTGCGAAAATTTTCGGCGGATTCCGGCGGCGTAGATGAGACATTGGACGAAAGTTGTAGTTCTATTGCAGTTTCTTCAGCTTCTTGGTGTGACTGTGCACGTGCAACAGCTAGGATACGAACAACAGCATAGAAGAGCAGGGCACAGAATACCATGTCAAAGGCAGATACGCCAGTTAATCTTAGAACCTTCAGAGCCGTTTTGGAGGTTGTGGCGTACATCCCCACGAAAAGTGACAGCGAGATCGCAAAGGAAATAAACCAAGATGTCAAGATAACTAGTCCGGGGCGCCTCTCAGTCATGGAGGTATTGTATATTAAAGGATGAACAATGGCGATGTAACGATCCCAAGTCAAGGAGCAAAGATTTGTAACTGAAGAGTGGAGGAAAAACCAGAAGAATGCCATGTACACCCTGGAGTTACACGCCGTTGAATAATTACAAAAATAGCTCGACGGAAAAACGGCAATTCCGACCCCAAAGTCGGCCACTGCCAAGGAGAGGACGAACAAGTTGGCCGAGGAATATAGTCGACGATTTTTGGCGACGACAAAAATTACAAAGCAGTTTCCTGTTGCTGTTACGATCGAAAGTAACCAACCGATTACATTAAGTAAGTTTTCCATTTCATGGACGCGTCTCAGATGGAAGTATTTCAGCTTTGATGAGTTGTAGAGCTGGGAGGAAGAATTGCGCAGGCACACGATTCTTGTCGATTGGGAGCGTTGTTGCTTTTGATCGACGTGCGATGTTTTGCCAAAATTTCAAACATCTGCTGATGCAAACTGACGTGTGAACACCAACTGTGAGAAAGCTCTCTCGACTTTGTTCACAATTCAGTGTTCATATTTCATCACAAAATTGCTTTTTATGAATCACGTTCTCAGGCCAGTTTCCATTCTTATCAGTGTGGATGACAATCCGTGTTTGTATTTGAATAATGACAAAGACGCTGAATGGCTCAAGCACAGTAGCTCCGGAAATCATTGTTTTTACCTCGGTTATAATGAATAAAAGGTGAGCGGCTAATAAATCCTATTGCAGGTATATTGTAATTCTTAAATGTAATGGTTTAACGCACAGAAAGAGCTCTTATTGAAGCTATGACCCCATAAAGTCCGGATTTTAAGGAGGAAAAATTTTCCGACCTTCAAACGTATGAGTATCTGCAGTACTGATAGGCTACTGGATAAACGTTATATTTAAATGCCCATTTTATTATTTGCTGAAAAACGTTTTGTATATATAAGGTTTTATTAAATTGAAAAAGAAATATGCCTTTAGCTTTGGTTTAAATTCCGGGTTCCAAAGATACCCAATATGATGTTTAAGGTGGCCGAACACAGTTTTCGCGCGTGCTTTGGCTGACGCAATATTTAGCACGTGCACAAAGATTTCAAAGAACAAACACGCCGTCAGTAGAGCAATCATGTTATTTACTCAACACCCGCACAATCTATGTTATTTTTCTCTATAATTGAACGCAGTGTATTCATGGCTTTAGTCTTTTATTACAAAGATATGTCAGAAAAGGTAACGATGCGAAGAACCCAGCAATTGTCAACTTTTTTTTGTTATCGAAAGAACCCAGTTAAATGCAACGCATGCGCAGTTGCCTGAAAAATTGAGACCGATTGCTTTAGCAGAAACATGCCGATTTCTAACAATCCAGTCGTTAGAATTTCAAGAAATTTGGCAGAAAAATAGATCAGAGACCACGTGGATTATCTATCAAAAAAATCTGAATTTTGACATAGAGAATTTTTAATAATACAGAAAACGATTAACGGCGAATTACAAAAATCGCCTATGTCAAAATTTTATTAGAACCGTGTTGACAGAAGGGATTTAATGTCAATTTTTAGTGTGCAAAGTATGAAAACAATCTAACAACTGGAAACAAAAACCATTATTTAAGCCTTGTTTTTTAGCCAGCCCCGTTGCCATGGAAACAGCACACACCCTAGTCAAAATGCGAGAATAAATATTTCTGTGGTTAACCTTGACTCTTGCAAAAAATGGGCGCCAAAGCATAAAAAGTTTAAAAGTTATGGTGAATTAGGCATAGGCACTTGAAAACTGTGTTCGGCCACCTTTTAAAATCTCTTCATTTCAAATGCGCCAAAATTTCTCGCAACGCGTTTGAGAAAGTCGTGAACTCGATTTAGTAGACTTCAGCTATGATTTCATACTATTCGTCAATTTACTGATAAATCTTGAATTTAAAACTCAGCTGTTAAAAAGCAAATTAAAAGTAGTCTCTGTGGAGAGTCTGGTTATCGTAGAATTAAAGGGACTAAAAAATTTTAATCTCTGTTTCACACGCTGATTATCACACTAGCCTGCGTTGCAGCCGGACATCGATCACATCAGCCACAGGAGAAATTTCAGACTGAAGCTTCTTCATATCCAGACCTTTAAACCAATATTATGTCGCGTTATTTACCAACACATCTGGTTATTTTTCTTATCAGTTCTGCTGAAACCAAAGATATATATAGCAACACATGCTCAGTATCAATACAATCCAAATAAACCTGCTGGTGATGTGCTTTTTATGGGTCCGGGTCATTTTAATTGTCGTAAAACGGTATATGTGTCTCCCAATTATTTTACACTGGCTATAACAGTCGGGTTACAAATTACCACTATCTCCGGTACCAACTGCAAATATTTTATGTGTTTCATCTAATTGTTGGCGTTTCATCGTGTTTCATCCCGGAACTTACTGTAAATGTTTGTTCGGAAATGTCCAAAGTTAGGAACTTTCCCGCCCAAGTGGGTAAATCGACTCAATATTGTAATAAATATTCGCACTTAATTTGCTGCTGAATAAAACGTTGGCTTTAATATTGCATTAAAGTAATATTGAAAGGCGGTTGAATGTTTCGCTCTAGGTTGAGGAGCTGGCGGGTGTTCTAAAAATAAGCGCCCAATGGGCGTATTTTAATAGATTCATTTTATATTTAATATCTTGTTTTATTCTCATGAGCTTGTTGAAGCCCTGTTAAAAATATTGATACATAAGTTGGGTTATCAGTCGTGACATTTTCTAGCATTTATGGGAAAACGTTTAACTAATTAAATAGTAACGTTTCCATGGTAGCTATATTGTAAGATGCTGCTAGCTCCGAAAAATGGAATTCTTGCTGCATGTCTAACTTTGGTTCCATAAGATCTAATCAATAAATTGTTGAGATAGAAAGTTGTAATTGGCCTGGTTCATTGTTTGCAATAGGATGGAGGAGAGGCAAGGGCCATTTTCGGTCCCCTTCCTCACTCGGAGGCCTTTTGGTTTGTGTGCTTGTCTCCGGTTCTAGCATTCGGGTTCGAGCCTTGTTGTGTTCTTAGGCAAGACGCTTTGCTCTAACAGTGCCTCTCTCCACTAAAGTGTATAAATGGACACCGGCGAATTTAATGCTGTGGGTAACCCTGCGATGGACAAGCATCCCATCCAGGGGGGAGTACAAATACTCCTAGCTGCGCATGCTACGGAAACCGGGATAAAAAAGCGCCGGCCTTATGGGCCACTTCACTGGCTCGTATGCAGACTTTACCTATCCCACACTCCCAGACATGCATCTGTTCATTAAAGGCTTCCGTAGTGATCGGTAAGGGTAGTCAATTTAAATGATTTGGAAAGCTTGTTAAGTCTTGAGCTTTTGTTTTAGTGTGAGTGGTACTTGAATATGTTGGTGATCACAGCGCACCAACCGGTAGACTTAGCCAGTGATTTGCTTCACAT
Source organism: Platygyra sinensis (assembly GCA_019787425.1). Lineage (NCBI taxonomy): Eukaryota > Metazoa > Cnidaria > Anthozoa > Scleractinia > Merulinidae > Platygyra > Platygyra sinensis. Next base: position 84,386 of record JAHPZR010013516.1, read on the forward strand.
TGGAAACGTTTTTACCCTGCAAGGTTAGTATGTATTGAGACTAGCCCTTATCAAAACATCGGTGAATTTACATGTGCTGGAAGCTCTTTGACGTCGCCGACTGACCTTCATGTTTAGTCAATTTCCGCCTTGTTTGCTTTCTATATGCCAAAATAGATTTATTATTACTGATATAGGCTGCACGAGTTGAGGCTGAATGTCGGATGCAGATAAACATACATGCAAATTCTGTCATCGTTCTTAGAGCGGTTTTCATTTGAGTGTCGAAAAGTATTGCTCTTTCTACGCTACATGATTGGCTTAAAAAAATTCGCGCCACATTTTCATCCAATCAGAAAGAAATACAACCAAAACCAATCGTGACGCGCTCGCATGCATTTTCCCGCGCTTTGCGCCAGCTATCTGTAATTACTTCGAGTTTTAATTGGTTCACTGTATTGTCTGTGTTCTTTGAGATTGGCTAGAGTAACTACTTTGGTTTTGGTTTTACGACACTCAATTGAAAACCGCTCTAAACAAACCAAAACAGAACTAGCATAATGATGTACTTACTTCACGTACAGAGCCACGAAAATGATTTATTAAACCCATGAGACGCAGCAGATGTTGGATAATGAGGAAAAACTATGGTAACTGTAATGTATGTGTGTGCTGACACAATGAGGAAAGAAAAAAAAAGGCTTCTACATTCATTGAGGCTAAAATTATAACTTATCAAGCTGAGTACCTTCTAATTTTATTGTTACAACTGACTTGAAAGTTGATTATCAAAGCTGGGAAGAAGAAACAAGAAAAGAAACCTACTGCTAGTAAACCATAATATCTTGTCCAAATGTGTAATCAGTTAGTATGAGGACCGGAGTAAACTAGACACTTCCTCTGCTTCCATCTAATTTTCTGTTTTTTGCTTTAGGTTTTAACTCGATTTTCTTGCGGTTTCAATGTTATTATAATCTCGAGAGAGAGAAACTGAAAAATTAGTGTCTTCTCTGCCACGAAAAAAATCAAAGGAAAATATACGTTTACAAGAAAGTATCGTCTTCCCAGAGCTATGGTTCCGACTCTTTAATTTAGTACTCTATGCAAATAAACATCAATTTTACTTGCCTTTTGATGTCCCTCTTTAAAAACGCGTAAACTAAAGGGTTCACCGCAGAGTTCAGAACCAGAAGTAAATTGAGGATCTGCCCAGCGCTAGCGCTGTCGTACACGAGACACGAAAACGTAATGCACAGAACCAAGTAATTTACCAATGAGTAGCAAATCAAGAAGAGCACGACTAAAGCAATTATCAAGGGAGCCGTGCTGTATTTCTTTCGTCTGCGAGAAACTGCCGCTCTAGCGGACGTGTAACTGGCAGAGTTGGACTCAACCTGTCGTTCTGTTGCAGATTCTTGACGCCATTTAGTACGTACCACAACTAAAATACGAACAACAGCATAAAAGAGCAGCGCAGAGCATATGATGTCAAAAGCAGAGACGCCTGTTGCTCTTAAAATCTTCAGAACAGTTGTAGATTGTGTAGCATAAATTCCTACCAAAAGTGACAGTGCAATCGCAAAGGGGATCAACCATGCTATTAGGATGACCATTCCAGGGCGTCTCTTTGTCAGTGAGTGATGGTATCTGAAAGGATGAACGATGGTCATGTAACGATCCCAAGTCAAGGTGCAAAGATTTGTCACTGAAGAGTGAAGGAAGAACCAGAAGAATGCCATATACACCCTGAAGTTACACGCCATCAGTGGGTCATTGCAAAAATAACTCGATGGGAAAACAGCGATTCCGACCCCAAAGTCGGCCACTGCCAAGGAAAGGATGAACCAGTTGGCTGATGAATGAAGACAGCGATTTTTGGTGACAAGAAAAACTACAAAGCCGTTTCCTGCTGTTGTTGCAATTGAAAGTAACCAGCCTGGAATGACTAACCAGTTCGCCATTGCAATTGATGGCAGCAATTCTTAAAGCGGATTGCTTTAGATGTTCCGAAGACACTTGCTTGGTAATTTTAATGGACCGTATGAGAGAAAGACGGCCAAAAATATATACTGTTTACTGCTTTCTCTCTGAAAAGAGTAATTTTCGGGCGGTGTTTTCCTTCAACAGACTGCTTCCTCTCTGAAAAGAATAATTTTCAGGCGGTGTTTTCCGCCAAAACTGAGACATGTCAATTCAGGACTTGATTTAAGATCTCCCACTCTACATATTTAACTTCCATTATAATGATATATTCTGTTGTGTAAACAGGGTCAGGGTTAAAAACAATTTCCTTAGCTTCTTTGTTATAACTATTTGTTCCCGGAAAAGGAAGCCATATTTCAACGCTAGAAGACAAACTATTAATGAGCCTTGGAACTGTTTTTCCCAGGCCCTTCTTGTCGATGTATCTCTCAAATTTAGAAGTCAAGTTCGTTGGTGAAAATGAAAGCGATATTTTAACATTTTATGTAAATTGTCTGATGTCAAAAATATTCCAATTTCCGCTGAGTTCAGCTTTAAATGCCATAAATAATTCTGTAAATATTTTGAAAGAAGGGCATATCAAAAACCAATGTTGTTCTGAATATTTTCCATTAGAGGAACATCAAGTTGTGTCAATATAT